>CAEGAG010153005.1:0-10004 GCA_903067065.1 Brachyrhaphis terrabensis
TTTTATTTGGAATTATATGTAATATGCCTTTTACTGTGTTATGTTATGAAATTAAATTGGTGTTCTCCTGATTCCCCGTTCTAGTGCAGCTGAAGAGGGACAGGCTGTAGGTTTTACTGAACAGAGCGATTCCTGCAGCTAGATTGGATCAGAACCAGGATGGAGACAATGAAGTGTTGCTTTTAAGGGCCAGGTGTATTTGGCTAACTATATTTCTCCAACTCATTTTCTTTATTGGTTTTATAACTAATGCATGCTATGTGTTAATAATGGCACATTCTAATAAAAAAAAAAAAATTACCACTAACTTCCTGGCAGAAGTCCAAAACAAGTTTATATCTGAGGGTTTTTTTTCATCTGGAACACATTAAAGGCGAATTACCAAGTTTTCTTTATTCCCTGTCATGTTAACGTTGTTATTTCTCCCTTTTTCATCCTCATTGCGTGGAGCTGGACTGGACTTCTGTTTGGCTCTGGCTTCCTGGACTCAGACATCGGCTGAGCTAACGCTGCTAACAACGCAACATTTTCCCTCTCCTATCATAAACTTTCTTTTCTTCAACAAGGAGCATACTCCTACATCAGTAGCTCTGTTCGTTATTTTGACATCAATGCTTACCTGGTGGCTAATTGATCCTCTTAACCACTGAATGTGTTGGAACCACCTGGACCGATCTGGTTTCGTCAGAGGGAGCTAAGACTTTTCTCAATAAGATGACTTCCTGTATTTTAAGATGTTCTTTTAGTAAAATTGGATCTTTATGATGCTAATATGACTGCATTCTCATAATTAAAAATACTTGTAACCTGGCAATAATTCTCCATTATTCAACCCACAAGAGGAATGATTGAAATTAAGCCACTTTGTGAAAAAGTATTTTCTGTATTTTTTTTAGAAAAGAAATTGAGGCTGACTGAAATTAAATCTGTTATGAAAAATCTGTTCAGTCAAATCATCCAGCCTTATTCAGTATATTGAATTATTTTACTAACTGCATATTACTGAATATTCACATTTCTTTGCTGGTATTGCTTGAAAGTTTTCCTTTTTAATATCCCACTTGAATTACATGCAAATACTTCATAAAATGTTACAACTGAGATAAAGGAAAAAGGTTTGTGAAATACAGAGTAATACAAAAGAGATTGCATTTTATTGTAAGTACAAACAGGATAACAAAATGAGCAGTGAATATATATAATGCAGTTACTTAGATGTCAGACTTTGTCTTTGCTGGTGATGAAAACTGGTAGCTGTGGAGGAGCGGAAGAGCAGCTCAGTGTCAGGGCAGCCATTAAAGTCTGCAGGTCGATTTTTGCATATCTGGTCCTCTGGTTTCCAGATCCTAATTTACTGTAAAAAGTTAGTCAACACTGTGATGATCCAGCTGACTGTGGACTGATGGACGCCGTTCCGGTCAGCAGGTCCAGGTCATTTAACAACAGGAAGGTCTCAGGGGGTTGATGGAGTTCCTCTCTGTCCTGGTGAACATCATAGAGAATCATGGCTCAGAAACGCATCAAGAAGCTTTATGACGCAAACCTGAAAAACACAAAAATAAAAAAAATACCAATAAGTGATCATATTTACCTAGACAACATAATCAAAACCCAATAAGCCCTAAAATCTTTTAGAGAGTTTTAATTGAAAATAAATTGGTGATATCTCAGAAAATTAAATGTTCAAGTGAAACAGTTTTTGTATCACAATAAGGGAAACTGCAAAAAAATAGTTCAGAGGTGTAACACTGAAGTTACTGAGAAAAAATAAACGGAAATATTAATAATTAGAAAATTACAAATTTTCGTGTGCATTAGAAATCAATTTAAACTACTAGCAGACACAGTACAGGGTACACCGATTATCTGTACTAAAAGTAATGCAAAAAATATAAATAGAAGAGGTATTAATTTTAAAACCAATAAAGAAACTGACTTTAGGCCCAGGATGTTTCATGTGAGAATCGCAAGCATAAAACTTTGAGTTCAAGCATAAAAAAAAAACTTAGACTGTCAAGCAAAAAATTCTGATAAACAAAAATTAGTGATTTCAATAAAAAAAAGCTTTTTAAACATTTTTTTTTGTTTTAAAAAAAAAAATCATTCTTACAATTTGATTGAAATATATTTTTTTTGTTTGAAACATTTTTTTTTAAATCCAAAAGTTTTGATCACAACTCTACTTTTTTTGTTTGACATGTTTTTTTTTTTTCTTGAATAATTGTGAAACAAATGTAAGTCCATACTTGTGCAGTCAGACATTTTGCTGTGTTTGGTGTGAATCAGACCCATGAACCTCACTGCTAGCCGTCCAAGCAGCTAGCTCTACCCGCTCTTTCGTTGCCTAGCAACAACCTGCTGCTTAATAACAAACAACTGGAGTGAAAACTGGACCTAGATCCGGAAAAGTCACCAGTTTGTCAGGATTTCAGATCTTTAAAACAAACTAATCAATAATTATCAATATGGAGCTAGCGTTAGCGCATGAACACTCATGGTGCGTTTAAAGACGGCTCAGAAAAACACGTTGCCATATGTAAGCTGCCGATGAAATAGTTTAACGGCTAAAAAAGAATAGATAGTGAGGCATGGGGGGACATGTTAGACATGTCTCTCTGGTCCCCTGTTTCCTCTTCCGCCCTGACCTGTCTCTTCTTCCTCCTCCTCTTCCTCAGCGAGCCGGCCTGCCGGCTCCACAGCCAGCAGGTAAAGAGTAAACACCTGGCCATCAGGAGGATGAAGGACGTCCAGCGGAGCATCGACGGCTGGGAGGGGACGGACATCGCCCAGTGCTGTAACGAGTTCATCATGGAGGGCACGTTGAGCCGCGTCGGTGCCAAGCACGAGCGTCACATCTTCCTGTTCGACGGTCTGATGATCAGCTGCAAGGCTGGCCACGCGCCGCCGCGGCTGCCCGGCGCCGCCGCCGCCGAATTCCGCCTCAAGGAGAAGTTCTTGATGCGGAAGGTCCGGGTGGTGGACCGGGACGATCGGGACGGCGAGTGGCGCCACGCCTTCGAGGTGGCGCCGAAGGACGGCGGCGGCGTGCTGTTTGCCGCCAAGTCAGCGGAGGAGAAGAACGGCTGGATGGCGGCGCTGGTGTCGCTGCAGTACCGCGGCACGCTGGAGCGCATGCTGGACCAGGCGCTGCTGCAGGACGAGGAGCAGCAGATGCGGCTGCCGTCGGTCCAGCTGTACCGCTTCGCCGAACCCGACTCGGACCAGAACGTTGTGTTTGAGGACAGCGTCCAGTCTAAGTCTGGCATCCCCGTCATTAAAGCCGGGACGGTCCTGAAGCTCATCGAGAGGCTCACCTTCCACCTGTACGCAGGTGAGAATAGGCGGAACTTTCCACTGACTGAGGCGCAAACCTTCCTCTTCCACCCAACATCCTCTTCCATAGCAGTATCTCTGGAGTCCCAGGAAGTGTTAGCGGTAGTAACTTTAGCGGTAGCAACTTTAGCGCTGTTTTCTCTGAGCTGCTGGATTCACCATCTGAAGATTCAGTTCCTATATTTCTCCTAAAATGTTTACTATTACTATTAAGAAATGAGCTTTTTCAGCAATATTGATTGATCAATCGTATTAATTATTGATGCAGCCTTGTCTTTAATGACCTCTGGTCTCTTAATGCATCACCACCCAGTCTGGGACCGGTCAGCCTGGAAACGGGTCGGAAGGCTTGGTAGGAGGACCTCCTGATGGGAGCTGGTTCACAACCGGTTCTCCAGAACCTCTGAACCCGGTCCTCTATAGACTCTTTAAACCAGAACCACTCAGTCGTGTTTCCTGTTTCCACAGATCCAAACTTTGTCCGGACCTTTCTGACTACATACCGGTCCTTCTGCCGGCCCGGGGAGCTGCTGGACCTGCTGGTGGAGAGGTGGGCTCATCTGGCCTCATGGGCCAATCAGAACCTCCACAACTCAGACCAGAAAGTGACATCACACAGACTGAGCCTGAACCCAGTCTTCCTCTGAAGTGGTTCTGGTCCAGAGTTCGCACTAGACTTTTCTGTTCTCCGTCATTTTGACTTGACAGCATAAAAAAAAAATCGGTCATGTTCTATTTTTACTCTTCAAATTACAATCATATTAACATCAGGCTATTTAGCCGCATTTTTGTGCGGATAGTTAATATTCACCTAGTTGAATCCAGATCCATCACACATAAAGCAGATGAAGCATCTACTCTAACTTTTTCTCCGTGACACAAACCACTGACTGAGGCCCCAATAATTTATAATCAATGAAATGAAATGACTTTAGTCACTTCACCTGCTGCGGCCTGAACTCTGCCTCACTAATTCCTCCTGGTTGCATCTGCAGAGAAATCTGTGCTGGTTCATCAGTCAGTACTGCTGACTGTACTGACTGCTGAACACGTCACCGTCCAGCGCTAAGCAGGAACGAACCAGTTCATGTAGGAACGGGGGTCACTAAATATGGACGCTGGCCTTCTGGTCTGGGAGGGAGAACATTTAACTCTCTCTGCTGTAAACAAGTAAAAACAACGATAGCAATCATTTTATTAGTGACGGGGAAACAAAAGGGCCTTTTTGTATTAAAATATACATTTTTGTGGGGCCCCCTAGTGGTCAGGCCTTTGGAGTCCTAACTTTACCTCCTACACTCGGTTCTGGACCTGGTTCTTGTTTTGGCCCGGTTCTAAAGCTGGTCTGTGTCTGCAGGTTCGACATTCCTGAGCCAGCGCCGGCCGAATCGGACCCGATGGACGGGTTGGAGCAGCTACTCAGCTCCGACCTCAAACGGTTCCGTAAAGAGTTTGTTCAGCCAGTCCAGCTCAGGTACAGAGCTCCTGCTGGCAGTCCTGGTCCTGATCCTGGTTCTGGTTCTGATGTGCGGCCCGTGTCGTCCTGCAGGGTTCTGAACGTGTGCCGCCACTGGGTGGAGCATCACTTCTACGACTTCGAGCGAGATCCAGGTCTGCTGAGCCGACTGGAGGACTTCATTGCTTCGGTCAGAGGTCGGTGCCGGTCCAATACAACCAACACTAACACCTACAGAACCAAAACCAGATCCAGAACAGTGCTGACCCACCTCCTGCTGCAGGTTTGACCTGTTTACCTGGATCCACTCAGCAAATGGGCCTGGACCTGGACTTGGACTGTACCAGACCTGGATTGGACCTGACTTGATTAGACCTGGACTTTGACCTGCACAGAACCCAAAGGTTGTACCTCTACTAGAAGACACTGTCCCTTTAAGACAGCTCTACTTCCTGGGTTTTATTTCAGAATCCTGAACAGTGATTGGTCAGCAGGGAGAGGGTGAGCGCCCCCTGCTGGGCACCACACCAACCTGCTGCTGGTTCTAGATAACAGACTTTCAGCTGGTTCTGTTGGTGGTTCTCAACCTGACTGCTGGTGTCCGGTGAGCGGTTCTGCGGACCCTGTCCGGTCCAGTGAGTGGTTCTGGTTGTGTTGCAGGGAAGGCCATGAGGAAATGGGTGGAGTCCATCACTAAGATCATCCAGAGGAAGCAGCAGGTGCAGGTGAGCCAGGTGAGCCCCCCCCCCAGCATCACCTTCCAGAACTCGCCCCCCCCCATCGAGTGGCACCTCTGCAGGCAAGGAGCCGTTGAGACTTTTGACCTCATGACCCTTCACCCCATCGAGATCGCCCGCCAGCTGACTCTGCTCGAGTCTGACTTCTACAGGTAACGTACGTTTCCCAGTGCACTGGGCCCATCTGACCTCTGATCCCTGACCTCTGACCTGGGCCCTCAGGGCGGTGCGTCCGTCAGAGCTGGTGGGCAGTGTCTGGACCAAGGAGGACAAGGAGCTGCACTCGCCCAACCTGCTGAGGATGATCCGGCACACCACCAACCTCACGCTGTGGCTGGAGAAGTAAGACATGGAGCCCTCCAGGTGGATTCCAGGAGCCCACCTGGGATCCACCTGAGGATCCCAGGTGGGCTCCAGAGTCCCTTTTGCACCGCACCGCTGGACCCGGATCGTATTAGCATTAGCACTTCCAGCCCGGTACCACCTCGCTCCCTGGAAGCCCGAGAGTTGTGGTTCCAATCGGGCTGGTTTGGAGTTAGCTGTTGATTGGTTCATTGGCTGTGGGGGCGGGACAAAGACCAAATCTCTGGATCAGAGGAGCACTAGACTTTCTCGATGTCTGTCATTTCAATATGCTGCATCGATAAATTCCCATCATAATCTATTCTTACCCTACACTGGGATTACAATCACCTCTTCAGCCAAAGATTTTAGTGGTCAATGTAAATAACATTTCTCCAATTGAACCGATCAGAAGTCGGCAAGGCTGTGAACGAGGGGATTTCTGCATCTGGCGTCGCTCCAGTCGGGAATTAGATTTTTTTTGTTGTTGTTAAATGTAAAGCTGAGGTAAATGTTTCCCTCGGCTTCCTCGCTCATAAGCGAATACAGAAAAAGCGGGACGGGAGACCCAAGAAGAAGACTGTTCTGTGGTCACTGGGGAGATCACCTGGGTAGCTTTAGCAAGAATTCGATTTACGTGACGCATGTTCCTGCTCAATGCAAAACGACCAGGGCCATAGCACCAATAGCACCAGGTCGAACGGAGCCGGGCTGGGCCAGGCCAGACCTGGAAGAGCAAAAAGGGCTTTGGTGTCCTCAAGGTGATGTCCACTCAGGCTGCCGTCTCTCTGCAGGTGCATTGTTGAGACGGAGAACCTGGAGGAGCGGGTTGCCGTGGTTTCTCGGATCATCGAGATCTTGCAGGTTTTCCAGGAACTGAATAACTTCAACGGCGTTCTGGAAGTGGTCAGCGCCATGAACTCCTCACCTGTGTATAGACTGGACCACACTTTTGAGGTAGAGCCCCCTGACGCTCCGCCCATCCACCTGACCCACAGAACATGGTCCAACAGATCTGGCAGGTCCAGATCACATGGATCTGCCATCTTGTTTACAAAACCAGACAGAATGCATGTCGATGACCGCCATAGGGGGGACCCGCTGAAATTCCTGTGGGACCTGGTGAACAGAACCACTGGTACCGATTCTTACAAATCTGCTTCTGTTTTAGCAAATCCCGAGTCGCCAGAGGAAGATCCTGGAAGAAGCTCATGAGCTGAGTGAAGATCACTACAAGAAATACCTGGCCAAGCTTCGCTCCATCAACCCGCCCTGCGTCCCGTTCTTTGGTACAACTCGGCCGCAGCCTGCTGATACTGGTACCGGCAGAACTCCACTCTGATGGGGCTGTTTGTGCTGTAGGGATTTATCTGACCAACATCCTGAAGACAGAGGAGGGAAACCCGGACTTCCTGCGGCGACACGGCAAAGACCTGATCAACTTCAGCAAGAGGCGGAAAGTGGCAGAGATCACTGGAGAGATCCAACAGTACCAGAACCAGCCTTACTGCCTGAGCGTGGAGCCCGACATCAGGGTGAGGCGCTGCTGATGTCACTTCCTGTGTCATGGAGTAGGGTTGAAGGTAATCTGTTGTGTCTGTGGAGCAGAAGTTCTTAGAGAACCTGAACCCGATGGAAGACCTGTCCGAGAAAGACTTTGCTGATCATCTCTTCAACAAGTCCTTGGAGATCGAACCTCGAAACACGCGGTCGTTGCCTCGTTTCGTAAGTGTTGCCATAGTAACTGCCCGTCACATGTTAATTTGTTGCTTGACATGTTCTCATTCCTGGTCCAGGTGAAGCGGTACACCTGTCCTCTGAAGTCCCCGGGGATCAGACCCACGTCCGCAAGGGTTGGCACCATGAGACATCCTACCCCACTGCAGAACGAGCCCAGGAAGATCAGCTACAACCGGGTCACCGACAGCGAGTCCGAAGGCGGCGTCATCTCTGCTCCCAACTCCCCCCGCACGCCACTGACTCCGCCCCCAGCATCCGCCGCGTCCAGCTCCACAGATGTGGGCAGCGTGTTCGACTCGCCTCAGGGTCCAAGCAGCCCCTTCCACTCAAGTAAGGCCTGATCTCTTAGCCACGCCCACTGATCGTGACCACGCCAAAACTGGCCCATATACTAACCCCACAAATCATATCCCCGCCCACATACACTAGCTCCACCCACTGATACAAGCTCCGCCCTTAGGCTACTACTTGAGGCTGATAGCTGTTGTGAGACATAAATTTGACTTTGACTAGCTTGCAAACCGTAACTCCGCCCACAGATACTGACATCAAGCACACAGCCACCCTCCGACAGCTGAATCACGCTGACTCCACCACCTTTCTGCTCAGTGATGTTCTGATCTTGTGATTCACACTAACCTTCATCTCAGAACCAGTTTCCACAGCGGAACCGGGCTGGTTCTGCTCCTCTGACCCGTTTGTTCTGCTCACCCTGCAGCCTGCGACAGCATATTCGCTGTAATCTCTCTGCCTCACGGCCCACGTTAGTATGACCCTCCGGACTCTCCGTCCTCTCACCTCACCTGTTGGCGCACACCTAGGTTCAGGCGGGCCGGTGTTGGGCGGGAAACTTTGGGTCCGCATCCGGCTTCTGTAGGGTGTATGAATATATTTGGGTCTGGCGCTGAATGAAACGACACGGAACCGTTTTCCGAATCTGAGTCATCTCTGCTGGTTCAACTTAAGAACCTTCAGAATTTCCTCAGATCCTGAAATAATTGGGCCATTGGTTCTGCTGATGATCCGTCATGGACCCACCCAGCACCGACCTGTCTCACCTAGTCAACACCTGTCTCCATGGGAACCATCAACTCACCCTCTGACTGTTGGAAGGAAACACAACTACTGGAGCATTAGCCTTCAGGTTCCATAAGGAACTGCAGCCTGGCAGAACCCTGACCCGGTTTTCCAGGTTCCAGTCCAGTCATGGATTAGAACAAGTTTACCGGATAGAACCCCAGTCTAAAACCAGACTACCTGCTGGTTGCGGAACCAGACTAGTCGAGTTTCCTTTAAATCATTCCTTCATCTCAGACTCATTGAACCCATTCCCTCCTGGTGAACCCGGTCTGTGTTCTTCCCGGGTCCACCAAGTGTTCTGGATGTTTAACCGGTTCTGACCCGTCTCGTCTCAGGGTCGTCCTCCGTCTCTTCCATGGTGAGCTTCAGTAGGACTTCAGAGGACGCTGCCGTCCCGCCACCGGTTCCGCCGCGCAGACGACCCGAATCGGCTCCTTCTGAGTCCTCCCCGTCCAAGGTACCAGCAACACAACCAGCCAGCAACGCAACCAGTCAGCAACACAACCAGCAACAAACCAGTCAGCAACACAACCAGTCAGCAACACAACCAGCCAGCAACACAACCAGTCAGCAACACAACCAGTCAGCAACAATCCAGCCAGCAACACAACCAGCAACACAACCAGTCAGCAGCACAACCAGTCAGCAACACAACCAGTCAGCAACACAACCAGCCAGCAACAAACCAGCCAGCAACACAACCAGCCAGCAACAAACCAGCCAGCGACACAACCAGCAACACAACCAGTCAGCAGCACAACCAGTCAGCAACAAACCAGCCAGCAACAAACCAGCCAGCAACAAACCAGTCAGCAACACAACCAGTCAACAACACAACCAGTCAGCAACACAACCAGTCAGCAACACAACTAGCAAGCAACACAACCAGTCAGCAACACAACCAGCAAGCAACACAACCAGTCAGCAACACAACCAGCCAGCAACACAACTAGCCAGCAACAAACCAGCCAGCAACACAACCAGTCAGCAACACAACCAGCCAGCAACACAACCAGTCAGCAACACAACCAGTCAGCAGCACAACCAGTCAGCAACACAACCAGTCAGCAGCACAACCAGTCAGCAACAAACCAGCCAGCAACAAACCAGCCAGCAACAAACCAGTCAGCAACACAACCAGTCAACAACACAACCAGTCAGCAACACAACCAGTCAGCAACACAACTAGCAAGCAACACAACCAGTCAGCAACACAACCAGCAAGCAACACAACCAGTCAGCAACACAACCAGCCAGCAACACAACTAGCCAGCAACAAACCAGCCAGCAACACAACCAGTCAGCAACACAACCAG
>CAEGAG010153013.1:0-20570 GCA_903067065.1 Brachyrhaphis terrabensis
ATGGATGGATGGATGGATGGATGGATGGATGGATGGATGGATGGATGGATGGATGGATGGATGGATGGATGGATGGGGAATAAAAAACATTTACTTTCATTTTACAGTTGTACACCTTTTTGTGCTGGTCTTTCGTATAATATCCAATTAAAATATCTGAAAGTTTCTGCTTGCAACAAGATAAAAAAAAGTCCAAGGGTTGGGAAAACCTTCCAGGCCCTGTAGTTAGGGACGTTGTTTTTAATCATAATATAATTTTTTAAATATTGTGATTAACAAAATACACATAATGTAAATGCAGAAAAATATATTTTTATTGAAGTAAGTATTAGTTATTAATAATAGAGTTGGATGTGGTGCTTCCATTTAAGGATTCTACATATATGGCAGAATGGAAAGACTCAGCCTACAGCATATGTTGTCTGTTATGGCCAAATGTTAGCCTACTTCACTGTCTGTGCCGCTGGCGTTGTCCTCTTCCTCTTCGTTTATTTCTTGAAGGAGTTCAGCCAGACGCTCTTTTTCTGCACGGGTCAAGCCCACTCGACCCACATCACTGCTTGCCAGCTATTGTATTACACAACATAATGGGGAAAAAGATGGAAAATCAACATTTGCATAACATTTTTATGCAATCAGTGGTGATATATAGACATGAGTCTGTATATCTAAAGGAAAACACATTTTTCCAACTGGAAAAATCAACAGCCGAAAAACTTAACTCAAAGACATGAGATAATAGTGCACATTTTTTTTTATGCAATATGAGCTTAATCTTACCTCGATGTTCCTCTGGACAAAGGCCTTCTGTTTGTTTTTTGTTTTGGAAGTTTTGCTGTTGCTCTCCACAAACCGGAGGCCCTCATTATTTGCACTGCTTCCTTCAAATGATGAAGTCAAGCTGTAAGGCGGCTTTTCAGCTGTCGAGTAAGGCACGTCTTATTTAAGTGAAGAAACATTTAAGAAAGCATCTTTTTAAACATGATGAAATATTCACTAATTAAACATATGCTAACATTTCAGATGTGTGTTCCTGGGGAAAACACAGAATTCCTCACTCCTCTATAGCTTCTGTCATTAATGTTTTTTCTCATTCTCTGGGGTTTTAATACCATAAAAATTCCTAAGATTTTTTATAGGAAATTGTTGAAGACTGACTAAAGTTTTGCAAAGATCTTTGAAAAAAAAATTTAAAAAAATGTCACATTAATGGAGAAAACCTACTATTACAGGCTTCGTGAGCTTTTAGCGCCATCCAGTGCACAAATTTGTTAACACAACTGAAAATAATGTCTAAAGTAGCACAAGCTCACCTTGCTGCAGGCCCTGGTCGTCCCCATCATGCTCACCGTCCGGAACCTGGGTCTCAAACAGAGGTGCATAATGGTCCTCTTCTTTTGTGCCTTTGTGATAACAAAACCATATTAGTGTGAATGGCAGACAGGCCTTCATTGCCTCTCATAAGTAATCATACTCCCTGAACTTTTTCAGATATTGTCATAACACAACCACAAACTTTAGAGTATTTTATTGGGATTTTATGCAATAAACCAACACAAATTACTGCATAACTGAAACATGGAGGGAAAACTGACTTTTTCTTTTTACATATAAAATTCAAAAGTTTTTAGCATGTATTTTTAATCCGTCATTTTCACCATGATACCCCTAAGCAAAATCTTGTATTTTATATGCTCAAAATAAATAAATATTTCATTTCATTTCCATAGAAAAGATGCCTTGTTTACAGATTGTCACAAGGTATGTGGTAAATGTGTTGAATAAGCTAATCTGTTCAGATCAGACCACAAATGGCTAACACTGAATAGCTAACACTCTCTTCTGCAGGGAGAGAAGAGCTGGTTAGTTCATTAGAAGTTAAAGATTTAGACGTGCTGTATGAAAATTTGTTAAACAATGCAAAAGATCCAAGATTGGGCCAGAGGTTCACATTTCAACAGGAGAACATCCCTAAACAAACACACAGGGCTACAATGGAACGGTTTACATGAACACATATTAATGTACTAGAATGGTTCAGTCAAAGTTCAAACATAGGTCCAAGTGAGAATCTGTGAAAAGACTTCTAAACTGATATTCATCAATTCTCTTCATTTAATCTTGATGTTAAAATATAATGTAAAAAAAAAAGTAAGCAAAGAATGTACATAATTTTTCTACATACTTCAAACAAAATTCACTACTTTGACATAAAGTCCCAATGAAACTCACTGAAGTGTGTGGTTCTAGTGGGACAGAATATGAAAATGTTTAAGGCATATCAACACTTAAGTCAGGCACACCACGCTTTTTAGTAATGTTCTTAATCGGTGTTGGATTTACACACAAGTGTGGGCTTCCAAAGCCAAAAACAGCTTTGTGTTCAAAGCTTCAAGAGCACATTCAGAGTATCTGTCAGGTTGTCTCTGTAAGAAAAAAAAGAACAGAGCATATCATCATACATTATGCAGCATAAAGGTTACTTATTTAATTAAAAAGATTATTTTCACCTGGCTACCCATATCTACCTGGAGCTCTTGCCACATTTTTGCTTGGAGTTCTTTTCTTTGACACCGAATTTCTTTTTCCTTGAAGATTTCTGCTGACAGAACTTCATCAAGTCGTCTCATTTCCTCAAAGGTTCTCTGCAGCTTTGAATCCTCATTTTCATTTCCTGTAACCTCAGCAAAAAAACTGGTCTGAAAGAGGCATTTCTTCTTTGGTATGCATAATGGAGCAATAGCTTAATTTTAATTAAGTGCTGAGTTCAATTTCCATGCTGTGCATTCATATGTTTCTGTCAGTTTCACTCTGAGATGATCTAATTCTGATGGATGAATTTATTTTCATGTTTTTTACATATAATGGGTGTTCCTTTCAGAATTGCATTACTGAAAGGAAAAATACATTTGCGTGTGTGTCTGCGTGTGTGTCTGTATAAATAACTGAATGTAAATGTTGCCATCTATTAATAATTGTGTTAAAATTACGCTATTAGAAATCATCTTGGTAACACTTTATTTGACGGGTTGTGAATAAGGCTGTCATGACACCATCATAAACATGGCATAATACCTGTCATGAACATGAGTAGTCTTTGTGAATATTTATGACTGTTGTCATAAAATGTCATGACACTTTTAATACAAAGTTGACATTGTTCAAAATGTCTTCGTTATGACAACTTGACATTAACCAAGAAATCATGATCTGACATAAATTTGTTATAAAAGTATTACTGATTAAACTTTAGCTTTAATAACATAAAGCTACATAATTTTTAAAGTGAAGACTTACTCATGCTCATGACAGGTGTTATGTCATGCTTATGACGGTGTCATGACAGTCTTATTCACAACCCGTCAAATAAAGTGTTACCATCATCTTTTAATTTTATTTATTCACAGTTCTAACTTGGAAACCACTACTTGAATGAACATTTACCTTTTCCTGTGCCTCTATTATGGTGTTCCATTTCTCCACTGCCATTCTGCTTTATAGGAAAGAGTTCTCTTAAGCTACAAAATATACCTTTATTATATTTAAAGCCAACACAAAAGAGTTGTTTATCTACCTGGAAATCAGCAGAATCGTTGCTCAAAACAAGCAGCTCAAATGGCGCAGCAGGACAAAATCTGTTACCAGTTTGCTCGGTCGATGCAGGTCGGGAAATGTTATCTAAACTACCTTTAATGATTTCCATTGCATTACTTACTGATTCGCTAACTATAAATGTGGAGTAATCTAACTGCAACAAAACCTTTTCAACAGTTTCTTCCCCTTGTAAACGGTCGGTAACTACGGACGCAAACACTCCCCGGATGTTGTTTCTCAGACACAGCTGATGCTGAAGCGAAGCAGCCAGCAGTAGCTAGCGCAGCGGCTTCAGCTAGGAAGGTAGCCAGCGGTTAGCTCAGTACCGCTGCGCTTCTCACATTACAAACAAACGGATTTATTCATAGCCTAGGGGTTTCTACCAAAAAAGATACAATTCCCTCAGCGTCGCTGAGACATTGCTATTAAATGTCTAAATCGTGAGGTTGTGACGGAGGAGGTTCGGAGGCCGTGTTTTTTGTGGTAGGTAAATGATGATCCAGCTGAATCTGCGCTTAGAGGAAACAAGCTAAGAAGATAATATTGATTCACTTAGCTCACCATAGCTATCAAAGTCATGCGGAATATTCAGTTTCTTGAGTCAGACTTATGTTAGAAACACTCAAAATGCTAACAATGTCATTCTATGTTTTGTTTTTAAGCTTCTGAAATAGGTGGAGCCTTTGAGTCACAAATATGTTATATGATAAGCGAACATGACCATAATTTTTGGTCATGTTCATTTTTGAACATGACCAAAAATTAGAGGAGTTAGTCTCGTCTGTTTAATGGTACTGGATGAAATATGTATCTCTTGTAATTGCGCTCAGTTATATCACCGCTACAATCACACCCATTTTACTGGCAGCTTTCCAAGCTCTGCAATGTACCTGCACCAAGCAGGTGTCTGCATATGATGGCAGTGGAAGATGGTCTATTTTATTGTTATGTATCTGTTATAATACATGCATAACTGTATTGTTCTCGCCTTGGTGTTAGGTTGAGTTGATTCTGAAGGGGAAGATGTGCAATGGAATTTTAGAGTCAATTTCAAATGCCTTTTGGGCCCACACCTCAGCCACCGAGCGGTCCTTTGTGTTGCTGCTGGTACTGACTCTAGCGTCCACTGGGCAAGGTTCAGGTAAGACAGAGCTCATGTTTGCACATTAGAGTAAAGCAAAGGTTTATTTATTTGTGCATGTAACTTGTAAACCCTAATTTGTTTGGCTTAATGTTTGTCTAGTGTTTATTACTCAGTAGTTTTTTTTTTGTTTTGTTGGGGGGGGGTTCAGATCCATACCATCAATATGTATTGTTAACAATATTAAGTATATTATTGCATGAATTCTAATTAACTATAATTAGTTTAATTATGATTGAATTTTAAATATGGTAAAATACATGCATTGTTTATGTTGAATAGAAACTACATGATAAAATGTTAATTTTGTAAATATTTGTCTTCTTTCAACACTGAAACATTTTGTCAGTAAAAATAAATAGCAGTGTTTACATTTTATGTTTTAGTCATGAAATTATTGACAATGACATGACACAATAATAGTAACAACAACAGACTAAAGATAACTCCATTATCACATCAATAAAAAAACTATTTGTCTCCTAATCTGCTGTTTTGTTCAGTGGTGCACTTGTGCTAATAATTGAACTCTACTGTTCAAGTGCTTATGTTTTGTTGTTAATTATTACTCATAATTGTCTGTCTAGTCTTATGTGTCTTGACTGTTTGATTATAAAAACCTGAACAGAGCTGTAGTATTAATCTCATTTTATGACAATAAATCTAATCTAATCATTTGTGACAGCCGAAGGTTTAAAGTCAAAATGATCGTCTCTTTATTTTTCCTATTTCTCCTATAGAAGTGCACACTACTGGGTTGTTTGTATCGCATCCAGTAACTAATAAAACTGTGTCCCTTGTGCCGTTTTGCATTTTTTATTATTTTGTTTTACTAGTAATTTGTGTTTTTGACCAAATACATCTAAATACTTTTCAATACAACCAATCCAGTAGTCACTTGATTAGTAAAAAGAGTCCACTTGTGTCTAATTTAATGTGAGTATAAGTTCAGCTATTCTATAAAGTCCTCAGAGATTTGTTAGAAAACATTAGTAAATAAACAGCATCATAAAGGCGAAGGAACACAGCAGACAGCTCAGTTAGAAAGTTGTGAAGAGTATAATGACGGTTCTAATGTGACAACAAAACCTTTAGGTGCAGTTTTAGCTAGCTTGAATCAAGTTTGTTCTATTTTTCCGTGTTACTGTTTTGTGTTCCAGATGACTCTCAAAGCTTGGAACATATTTGTTGTTTTAATTCCGCAGTTTCTCAGAAGTCCCTTTCTCTCCACTCCTTTCTTTCCCAGGATGTGTGAGGCCTTACATGGTCCAGAACAGCTGGGTAAATCTCACAGAGACCAACAGAGGCTTGTTCCCAGTGGGCACAGTCCTGCAGTACAACTGTGACCCCGGTTACTTGCCAGATGGACCCAGCATCCTTACCTGCACCACATCAGGCAGATGGTCCTCAGAACCTCCTCAGTGTATTCGAAGTGGTGGTAAGGCACTCAACGCTACCTTTCTCTATCAACCAGACGGCCATCTGATTCTCATAACTTCATTTTCTACATTATCAAGTTTTAATTATCCTGCTCTCGAGTTTCTAAAACTGCAGATTTTTTTACCAGTTTGCCAACATATAAGCAACTTTTAAAGCTGGGCTGCTGATTTGTATGTTGTGCTTTTCCCTCATCAGCATGCCTACCCCTCTCCAAACCTGAGAATGGGGGCTACACCTGCCATCCATCCCCATGTCGATTGTTTTCCCATGGCACTATAATAGAGTTCATCTGTAATGAGGGCTTTGCTCTCAGTGGAGATTATCCCTACCTGACGTGTCAGGATGGACAGTGGGACGGACCAGTGCAGATCAGTTGTGTAAGCAAAGGTTGGTCAATATATTACAGTTTTTAATCTGTCGGTCCTAAATGCACACTAAACAAGATACAAAATGTCACCAAAATAATAAATGTTTAAAATTTGTTCAAAATTTAATAGCAGATTGGCAATCCCTTGTTTTAGTAAAACTTTAATCTGGATTTGTGTGATTCTGAATTCTCCTAGAGAACTATGACATAGAAAGATATAAAACAACATTCAGATACTTTTTCCATCCTTCATACATTAATGAGTCATTATTTATTTACAGAAGCTCTCAAAAGTGTTTCAATTAATGTTAAAATGCTGAGTTCTTCCCGTAAAATAATGAGACCATAATAACTTAAAAATGCATACAAAATTCATGAGATATTACTCATAAGTTATTTGAGACAACATGTTGTATAAATTTGCACTTTATATACAAACTAAGCAGTAGGGATGGAAGACAGAAGATATTTCTGTCAAAGGAATTATTGGAGCTTGGCTAAAATCTCCTTAACCTTTGAGAAAGACAGAGCATCTTTGTTGTATTCCGTTTAGCTTCCACATTACCTGCTGGAAGTGTAGCTCTCTCTCGCTCTCGTAACCTGAATAAACAAGATGTGTTTCTTGAAATGTCTCAGAAAAAAACTGAACAATAGCTAATTGAATCTTCTTTTGGGCAATGGCAGCTTCCTCACTGAAACAAGATGTCAATATAACATGGTAGCAATGTGTGTTCACTGATTGGGCAAAGATTGTTTTTGAGTTCCAGCTTACTGGTCAGTGGTCAGAGCCATTATAACTGACAGTTTTTCAGTCAATAGTAGATTATGTTTTTTGGTACTTTTATAATCTTTTACTCTCAAAACAACGAACAAAAGACCAATTAACAATCAGATTTTTTTCCCATATCACGTTTATTTAAGGTTGCATTAGACCCTCTGTGGTGCAACACTGTTCAACTAATCTGACGGACACGAACAGGAGCTTGTTTCCAGTGGGCACAGTGCTGCAGTACAGCTGTGATCCAGGTTACCTGCTGGTTGGACGCAGCATCCTCACCTGCACTTCGATCGGAGACTGGTCCTCTAATCTTCCTCGCTGCATACGCAATGACGGTACACATGGGAATCCCTTCTGAGTGTACTAGAAGTGTCTACTGACTGTAGGTTTTGAAGATGTTCTTTTTTCTTGCATTGGCAGTTTGCCAGCCTCCGTATCAGCCAGAAAACGGAGGCTACACCTGCCACCCATCCCCATGCAGACGATTTTCTCACGGCACTGTCGTGGAGTATTTCTGTGATGAGGGTTACATTCTGAAAGGAGACTACAAATTCAGAACCTGTCGCTACGAAAAATGGGACAACATATCCCCGGTAACTTGTGTTATTAAACAAGGTAGGTGAACTACTATAAAAATATTTGAAGAGTTGCATAACTAAAAAAGAACATAGTAAAAGAAGTGCATTTGTCACTAATACTTTTTGTTTATTATTGTGTGTCTTTTTTAAGGCTGTGTAAGACCCTCAATGGTCGAACATGCTTTAACTAACCTAACAGACATGAACAGTAGCTTGTTCCCGGTGGGGTCAGTGCTGCAGTATAGCTGTGAATCTGGTTACCTGTTGGATGGAGCCAGCATCCTCACCTGTACCACACCCGGACACTGGTCCTCCGAACCTCCTCGCTGTTTACAAAGTGACAGTAAAGATGCATCATTACTCCTCTTTGAACTCCATATTTTGCCCAGAGTATCAACTTCATTGCTATTTCTTCCTATCTTTGATAATGCTGTTTGACTGCTCTTTTTTCCCACATAGTGTGTGATTCTCCATATCAGCCAGAGAACGGAGGCTACACATGCCACCCGTCCCCATGCCGAAGACTTTCTCACGGCAGTGTGATTGAATACTTCTGCGAAGAAGGCTATGTTTTGAAAGGAGACTATAAATATCTTACCTGCCAATACGGCCAGTGGGACAACCAAATGAAGATAAGCTGTGTCATGGAGCAAGGTAAATAATGTGACACATATAAACCTTTAATATGCTAATTTTTGCAGCAAGATAATTATGTTGGAATGTGGTCTCTGCCCCAAAGACCACATTCCAACTTTGCCTTTGGGAATGCCAGCCTTGTCCATAGTTGCTTCCACAGCAAGTTCAGTGGCTTTGATCCTGCTGCTGGTGGTGCTGTTTGTACTTTTGCAGCCTAAACTCAAGTCCTTTCATCGGTGAGTCGTCCTTCCGAATATTATCTTGAACCTGCTCTTTGTAAAAGCAAATGAACAAATTGTACATTTTTTCTGTAGACGTGACCATGGGGTATCGGGGCAGCCTGTCTCCATCATGGTGGAAGGGGTCCAGGTGACTCTTCCTTCCTATGAGGAGGCTGTGAGCAGCAGTGGAGCTTCCACACTCAGCCCAGAGTCCAGAGTCCAGATAGTGTTGTCTGAGGGTCAGCATGCCTCAGCACTAGAGGCCGGCCCTTCGAGACCATCTTCTCTTAAACAGCAACAGTCCGAGATGCCTGCCGTTCATCCTGTGCTGCAGTCCTCCTGTTCCTCGCCGTTGTCTTCTGGTTGGATTCTGGAGCATGCAGGTGCAACCGGAGGCACCGCCGCCGCACGTAGAAGGGCGTCTGCAGGCAGTGACCAACAGAGCCTGTCGCTAGACTCTGAAATGGATTACTCTGATGGTAAAAAATTAGGACACACAAACATTTTCTCCATGTCTGACATTAAATTAGATTAAACTGTAGCCTTTTAAAATCTGTTATGATTACCTAAATTATTTCTATTTGATAAATGCCTGACTAACACGTGAAAGATATTTTTTTCACAGTCAGCGCTTAAGTTCATTAAGATTTATAGGCCTTTAAACAATTTGGGAAAACTCTGATGATGATATCAGGGAGAGACTCAACAACCTCCAAAAAGTTTGGTTCATCATTTAGTACAATTTCCTGACAAGTCAGGGTGCATTATTCATCCGTTCAAAGAAATATAAACAAGTGGAAACCCTGTATTGACTGCTGCACTTCACAAATTACACGGCATCATGAGGAAATAACATTATATAAAAAATATTGAGGCAATATGTAGAAACATCAACTAGGAAATAAGTTTGGTAATCCCAACTGACCTAAAACAGGAAAGTTTGTTTTGTTTTATTTTCAGACACCAGTCATTTTAAAGTTGACTTGCCTTTTTACTCAGTGTATGTTAACATCATGTTTTAACTGTATGTAATATGAGTTTCACCTTTTGAATTGAATTATTTATATTAGCTTCCCAGTGATATTCTAATTTATTCATATACTCCTAGACACAGGTAACTTTTTTTTTCTTTCCGTAGATATGCCATTACTGAAGGAGGCCTGAAGCAAATCACCAGTACTGACCTTTACTGGTTAACAGACTTTTATCAGCAGAGATGACGCCGGTTAATGAGTGACGCTCTCATTCACTCTGAACATGGTTTGTCTGACCATCCCAAAGGAATACAGATGAGAAAACCACATGTACATATGCTTAAATTAGGCATTCCAACAGTGTGTACGTTTGTCAACTTTCTGAAAATGCAGAAAAAATGAAAGGAGGAGGCAGTTTGGAACAAACGAACGTGTCTTAAAAATGACGCTTTGAAGTTTATTGAGCAAATCTGTAAACTCATTTTGTAAAAAAAAAATCGGACTTGTTTACTTTTTACATAAATCACACGTCACTTAAGAAACACATTTGCTAAGATGCATGAACCAACATTACTATTGAAGTAGTAAAAGCTTATAGTGTTTTCTTCTAACATTTGGAAGTTTTAGTCAACAGTTACATGTCAATATGTAGGATAATACTACATCCATCCTATTTCTCCTTCTGGTTTTCCCTCTACATGCTCATATTCTTTCCCTTATAAGGCCTTAGCTTTCCACTTCTATGCACAGGTATCTATATTATGTGAAATAAGGAGTTTTAAAAGTGAATGTCAGTAAAATGCCCTCACTGCTTAGTGATTGATTATCTGTGGCATTGTTAAACACCTCACCTGAAGATATTGTCTTTTGTTAATTTATTGAGGCTGCAGGGAAACTCCTGCTTCAAACCTAAAATGTGTTTGTTATTTATTTGTGCCAAGAAAGCTGTTGATCAGCTGTTGTGATGCCTCTGCAGTTCGTGTAGTCTCTCAAAGGTAGTTTGTAGTTCATTTTCCTTTGGCTGCCGTGACGTCAGATGTGACATGAAGTGTTTGGGCAGATATGTCCGTCAGAAAAAGCAAGATAGCAAAAAGAACAAATGTACAGATCAGTGTAATTTCAGTGTTTGCTTTATTTGACCTTCCACTGAGTTTACTTTTAGATTAAAGGATGTATGTTTTTGTTACAGTTGCATTCTAATATATGTAAAAAAAAATAAAAAAAATTAAGGTCTGATTATTCTGTATATATCATGTAAATTTGATTAAATATTATTTGATGTGTTCAATCTGCTTTTATCGTTTTTAGTGCTGTTTTCACATCACTTGTCTTATTATGGTGAAATGTTTCCATAAATTTCTCAATGGCATGAATTCATTTTAGGCCTTTAGATATGTTTGAATGGTTGAGTTTTTTTGGGGGGGTTTTTCCAGGCAGAATGTTTTTACCGGAAACAACCTTACTGAATTTTGAGACAAGAAAGTAATATAGTTAAAAGCAAGAAAATAGTGTTTGGTTGATTGTTAGAAACTAGAAATTGAAGTGGAACGTCCTGACCTCAATCTTACTGCATATTTGTTGCATGCTATTCATACCAGTCTGATCTCATCAACACACTTTCAACAAATTGTGGTCAAAGAATGAGATTCCATCACCAGCTGCGTGACCCAGCTGGTGATCAGCACCAGGAGGAGGTGGCTGGTTGTTGTGGTTGTGTAAGATCCGTCCATGCATTGCTGAGCCCCCTTTTTACTAAATTAATAAATTGTTGAATTCTGTCTTGTTTCTTCAAACTTAGATCATCCAAATTATTGACAAAATTAGTTACTTGGAAAATACAGCGTTTGGGATTGGCAGAGAGGATTTGGCATTTATTCATTGGCTCCACCCACATACTCAGCTCTGCTGCTCAAACCACAAATAACTTTTTCTTACAAGGTTAATAAATAGGCTCTCTGGCAGTATAAGATTTATTGCAAAGAATTGTTACTCAAAATAAATTATCTACCAAAATCAACTTTCCTTGTCATGTATAAGTATGCCTGCTCTTTTGATAGATTTTAGTGAATTCCTTTTGGCAACAGACTATTGTGCTGCTGTATTGAATAGCAGTTTTTTGTATGGCAAATCATGAGATCATCTCTAGACAGGAACTATGAGAGCCTAAGTAAGTCTCCAATGTTTTCCTAAGTTTCAGATATAAAGTTTTGTATTAGCATAAAAAATGTAACTCCTCTGTTTTAACCTTCCATGAGGGATGCTGTAAGACTCCATTCATGGACCTCTTCTTTTTTTCTCTGTACCTGTTGTTTTCTGGAAGCAGAACATTTACTTTTTATGCAGAGGTTTATTTGCCACCAAAAGTGTATTGCTGACTCAGTTCACATAATAATTTGAAGGCACAGATGTTTCTGAATTTTAATGAAAACAAGTCTGCGGTTATGCTGAATTATGCCAGAGGCTTGCTGATAGCTACAAAAAGCACGTTGTTGCGATGCAATTTGCTAATCCGCAATTACTATGCACATATTTGACTTTGTGAGTACAATTTGACTTTTGGATTATGGGAAATTCAAGATCAAAATCAAACCAAGTTCTTGTTTTCAAAAAACATTGTTTTACTATTCTTAAAGGGAAACTTAACAAAAATGTAATTAATGTATTTTACCATTTTTTTAACTACAGTTTTCACTGGCATGCTGAATGTAAGGCATTTATAAATCTTAGAGCAACTTGGTCTTCTCCCACACTAATAGATATACAGAACATTACCAAATTCTGTCAAGGCTTTTGAAGATTGGTCATCTGGGAGAGCAGAGGTGTTTGAAAGCAAACAAACAGTTTTTGCATACAGAAAGATTTTAGACACATTAGCAGTCAGTGTTAAAGTTAATTTTATGATTAGCCCAGCATTCCTCTCTGACAGTTAGAAAGATGTTTTACAATAATAAACAATGAAATGGAATAATCCCTTTTCAACATAATAAATCTTATTGAAATTAATGTAATCTGAGTGTTTCCCAAAAAAAATTGTTGTTTATAAAGTTAAAAAAACAAAAACACTTGTGGAACATTTTGGCTGTGACAGCAGGTATTTTTGACTGCCAGGGCTTTGGCAGACTGTCAGTCAATGTCACAGGTTTGAATAATGGCACACCTTTTTAAGTAGTTTCTCCAAGAGTACATTGGTCTTTTTGTAGATCATTGTTTCACCTCTTCTTGTTTGGCATCAACATACTCCAATTTGTTTGGATCTGGATTAGAAAAAAGCATGTGTTTTGATTTGCTTCAAGTTATTATAAATTGAAGGAGATTGCCATATTGGTCATTTGACCCTGTTCTTTCGGCCTTGCTCACATAAGGCAGGCTGTTCCAAAACTTACCCCCATGTGGTGCCTTGACTCTTTGGTAACATCTGAAGCACAATGCCAGAAGGAGGGCCTCTGCACACTGGAACATGATGTACAACAAGGGGAATAAAAACAAGGGTCCAATGGACTGTGGAGAAAAGGCCACCTTAAGAATGGTGACGCACAGCTGGATGTTTTGACACCCTGTCTCCATGGAGATGGTTCTGCTGCATCTAAGAAAAGAGGGTGAAATATTTTTTTAGAAGCTCAATGCTTCAATGCATTGTGCTTAAGGTATATCAGTTCAATTATTGTAGAAAGTGATGAGGTGGAATTTAGTAATAAGGAATTGGTTTCATATTTAAGTTGTTAAAGCAAGTTTGTCTCCTCTTCTGCCTTAAGAACAAATAGTGTTTGGTACTGCAGAGCTATAGCTGAAGATTTATTTATTTCTGTGTGAAACTAAGCCATAACCTGCTTGTTTACTGAATGAACTGATGAGTAACGTGTTTTAACCAGTGATGGCATAGTTACTTTGAAAAAGTAACTTTAATCAGATTACTGATTACTCCTTGAAAAATTAACTTAGTTAGATTACTGTCTACTTAATTTGGAAAGTAACTAAGTTACATTAAAAGTAACTTTTTTAGTTACTTTCAGCAACGCTGTGAAAATGACATTGATCTTTGCCAATACTTCATTGTAAGTTATTTTATAATGGTAACATCAACAATGTGTGTCATAAGGTTGAACTGAATGGGAGATTGTTTAATGGACCTTATCACCAGGCTGCGTTTCATTGGCTGATGCCCATTCTACGTCATAGCATGGCTACCACATGCGTGGCTGTCTCACAAACACAAGCTTGTAGTGCCAGACTACATTGTGGACTAGCAGACCAGCAGAAAGTTTTCGCATCAACAATCGAAAAAGAAAAGCAGTGTATGTTTTGTCTGAGGTCTAAGTGGAGCATCTGGGTCAACACTACTATGGTGGTCCACTGTTTTTATGTTTGTTTGCTCTTTCTGCTGAGTCATTTCGCAAACACTGTTAGCAAGTCAACACTAGCAGCAGTAAGAAATTTTACCATTAGAAGACGTGGAATAACATAAACTTAAAACTAAAGAAGTATCCATGTTAGAAGTGAAAATGACCAGCTGAATAAATAAGTCTTTCGCTGGGTTTTATTTAAAACAACACCTTTAAGTTCAGCTTGTGAGCTAACATTAACCAGTTAGCACTGTGCTCCTGCTAAATGACACGGCACAGGCAGTTACACGACTCTCCACTGATTTCTTCTACATAATATTTCAATTATGAATTTACTTAATTTAAAAATATAGGAGCCGAGTTGTTCAACTCGGACATAACTGTCTTTCTAATAAAAGAACTGTGGAGTCAACCAACTGAGCGAGTAACTCCTTCCTTTGACGTTAAGCCAGTGCTTCTCAATTCCAGACCTAAGACCCCCCTGCTCTGCATGTTTTAGATGTGTCTCTATTTCAGAACAGCTAGTCATCAAGTTCTGCAGTAGCCTGTTAATCACCCACAGATTCAATCCAGGTGTGTAGCAGAAGGGGAAGATCTAAAGCATGCTGGGCAGCGGGGCCTGAGGACCGGAATTGAGAAACACATCTGTTAGCTTTTGTAGCTACCAGGCTCGCTCTACAACTCCTAAAAGCTTGCGAAATGAAATGATAGGACTGAAAATAACATCATCAATGTAGTGAAGCTTTGCATGAACTTGTTAGTTCCTCTGTCCATTGTTGTAGCTGATATTTGGTGAAATGATGCACTAATCGACTCAGAAATACTCTCATGTTTACATAGAAACGTGAGGCTTTGTTTGTGAGACTTGAGGCCACATGGGATTTTCTAGGTCGGTTGTGGGCGGAGCGTGGTAAGGTCCATGGTTACAACCATAGACATATGTCTATGGTTACAACAGTACAAAAAAAACCTTTAGTAATTTGTGCATGTTTTTGTGTGGTCCACTGTTGTCTGGAAAACTCTAAGAAGGATTTTAAAGCCCCAGCCTCTAGGTTGTGCGTTACGGCCCTGTGTTTGTTGTCACAGAGCTCCTCCTGCGGCTCCACAACTCAGATGTCCCGCTGCACAGATTTGTGACACTTATCTTAATATTAATAATTATAATTGCGTTTAGTTGCACAACTTTACGGACTCGTTAATTCGTGGCTGTTTTCACGTTTATCGCTCTGTTCATATTGATCTCGATCTTTGCAGTTTTCTGGAGCGCAAAGCGAAGCTCGACCTCATTCAGAGGTAATATATTAACTTGACATTAACAAAGAGGCAGCGGGACGGATAATCCGGGAAATGATGGACTAAAACTAACTGGATGTCAGACAAATTCTGGGATTCATTATGAGTCTCTGTTCATTTCCAAGTCCAAATGAGCAACTTCACGTTCAAAAACGAGCCCAAAAAAGGAGCAACCCGCGACTCGTTAAATTTGCAAGCGACTTTAGAAAATGATAAAAGTCCAAAGCCGCTTATAATAATCGAACTTGGCGACAGAAACTCAAAATAGTTCCTGTTTTTCCACCAACAAAATGCGCATCTCCCTCCATTGTTTACATTTTTGTCGCATAAGGAAATACAATTAAATAACAAAAGAAGATAGTAACGCAAAGTGATTTTGATAAGTAACTTTAATCTGATTACTGGAATTTGAAATAGCAACGAGTTAGATTACTCGTTACTGAAAAAAGTGGTCCGACGTCAGTAACGCGTTACAAAGTAACTACTTGTAACCTACTGTTGGCTGAGTCGGCAAATGACCGACATGACATATCCCATTATAAAACCAATCAGAGGCATCAGTGCAGCCACAGCGAGGACGTCTGGCATGAGGATCATCCATATTACATCCTTCACAGCGAGACCAGAAAGGACAGAAACTATGATGCTGGATATTATCAGGATGCTGAGTCCAACCTGTCAAATAAGAAAGGTCACATGGGTCAGTCATTTCACTAAAGAATTGAAATAGAAATGTCAATTATAATATACTAACACTTAGTAAGTCTTCCTGTGGAAACTGAAACTTCGGTGGTTGTTGCTACCAAGTCTTGCTGCAGATCTTTTGCAGTCAGTACTGGGTACTTGACCTGCTGCCTCCTCTAAGAGTTGAATTTTAGTTTTAAATAAATCTTTGTAATAGCAGCTTTGTTCAGTTAGTTCAACTGTTTCCTGAGTAATTTGCTCAAAGTATGTACCTTAGCAAATTATAGATACAATTATACTGTTTATAGAGCCCTTTAGCTTATGTATACAACTGCTCCTCAGATTGAGCAATGTCGCGTGACAGGTGGGGACTCCAACACTGGCTTGCACTGTTCTGTCTTGGCATCCTGAGCATCAACCTCAGTTCATCATTGTGTGCAAGAATGAGTTCCCTCACTGTACTTTCTCTGTAGCTCTTCCACAATTGGGCAAGAGGGTACGGGTACTTTGAAGTCCAAAAAACTTCGAAGCGTCCAACATTCACTGAAACAGCACACATACCAAATTTCCGGCTCAGGATTTGCTATTTGAATACTTTTTAATTTCTAAATAAACAAATTAGCATAATTTATATTAAAGCAATTAAGATCATAAAACACAGATGTTTTGAAAATTCCAGCATGTCATCAGTGTTGGATAAGAGGTCATTGTGGCTAAATATTCAGAAAGCTGTTCTTAGATGAAAAGTCAAATCTCATGGATTTTGTGCTCTTGGCCCCAAAATGTTCAATTGTCATTTCAGGTAACTGGCAGAAATCATGCTTAAGCTGCAAATAAGATTCATACAGAAGAAATCTTACTTACATTTCTTACAGTTCCAGAGTAATTTGGTTTGTAGTGGTTGATGAAAATGCCGATGGCACAAGGCAACAGGGTAAACACAAGAGCAGTGATGATGCCAACATAAGGAACAGCATCTTTCAGACCAGTAAAGCCCTGGCTGAAGATGTACAGCAGCAGAGGCATGAGAACCAAGGCGGCAATGCTGGAGCAAGTTGTCATGACGATACTGCAAGAATTTCAAATAGGTGAAATATGAGCAGTTTTTCTTACAATTGTATAAAAAATTGCTATATTTGTCTAGGTTTACCTGAGATTCATGTCACCTTTTACTGAGAGAGAAAAAATGTTTGATAAGCTTCCTCCTGGACAGCAGCCACAGATGAGTGCAGCTGCTGCCTTAATTGGATCCAACCGGAAGATTTTGGTCAAAGAGAAAGCAGTCAGGGGCATTATGCAAAACTGGGTCAGCAAAGCAATGGCTACCCCTTTTGGCTTGAGAAGATGGGCCTTAATTTTGGAAATCTCCATCGTGCAGCCGAGGGAAATCATGGTGATGAAGAGGATGATCACGGTCAAAATATTAATGGCTGTGTTCATGGGTTTAGGGATGATCAGGACACCCATGCTGCCATTCCCAAGGATGATAGTATCATTGTAAATGGCAGCAATTTCCACGTAACCGGTGGTCTGATTCATCATGGCAGTTCTTCCAACACTAGTTTTATCGAGTTGTGGCTTGCACCTGTCACACAAATTAAATAAAAACAAGAGTACTTTTTGTGACTAAATTATTCATTTCTAGGACAGAAAACACAGTTTAAGACGAAAGTTGCGTCTATCCATCGAATTTGAACCTCCTGCAGGCAACTACTGTCAACATTAGGGCTGCTTATGCGTCTTTTTTGAAAGGCTGAAACAAATTAGCGTAAAACTCTCACAGTAGTTTTTAAGTGACGCTTAAAATAACTCAAGGTGTAACTACCTATGATTAGTTAAATTGTAAATAGCAAATTACGTAAATAATTTGGAAGAAAAAATTGTTTGTATGAGTAGTCTTACCCCCTAAACTCTATTTCCTGTTGTCATGTTAGATTCACAAACCTATTGTATTTTAAATTTAAGTGAAATCAAACAAAAAGGACACACAATTTTTACCAATAATAATCTGAAAAGGACTGCAAGGACGTTTTCGTTAAATTTCTTCTCAATTTTATTCCTACCATCTCTTGCGTGTTATTTATTACCCCATTAAAACAGTCAAATGTGTCCTCACAAGGGATTTCTTCCCAATCTGTTCCATTTCTTTAGAAACTTCACTCAGTAGCACACACAGAGAAAAATCTTCTCAAAATTTTTCTTTGATGCGTCAAGTGGCCTAAGATTTGTTCTTAGTGTAGACACAGTTAAGCTGGAAGGTCAGACCCCCTTTGAACAAAGACATAGACAAACATTGGCCTGGGGCACTTATTATTCAAAGCACGCTTTCTACTGGAGCAAAACAAGCAGTAGCTCTCAGCCCAGAAGCCTTATAAACAAGATTTATATCATTTAGAAAAATCTATTTATCTTATTTAACTAGTTTTGAGTCAGTGTGGTGAATTGCATACTTGTGAGCTCAATGTTTGTTTTTGGACTAGTTGTATGTAAGTTTTTGTTCTGTTATTATTATTATTCACACCAACCTCTGTTCTTAGTGGTTTCATTGTTTAACTTTGTCTTTAGCTCTATCAATGAATTGGAGGCACTAAAACGGTTTTCTCTGCAGGAGTTTACTGTCCTCCATTAAAACGTAACAAATTAAACAGCAATGGTAAGGTTGTAAGGTTAAAGTTCCTTGAGCCAGCTAACACTGTGTCTATGTAGTCCAGCTGTTATTATATCTATTGATATTTTTCAATTTATTTGTTTAAAACTTAGACAAATTTACATGATCTGTTTCAATATATTATGTATAGAATCATGTTGTCATAAACAATTTAATTTTGTACTTTATTTTGTGTTAGCTATGTATGGCTTAATTTTTCTGATTTTACTGTTTATAATTTATGTATAATTTTAGATATGTGATATGTGTTTCTTCTTTTCAGCAATGCATGCACCTGTTTCTTCAACCTGCACAAATATTTTTGATCTTTTCTTTCATTGATTTACTTAAGTTGGCCATTTCTAGTATATTTCATTAATGTCTGTCTTAACTTTGGGCAATATATGAAAATATAGTGGTTGAAATAACTGATAGAATATTAAATAGACCCCTTTTGTGACATATTTTTAAACATAACACCAGCTTTTAGTTGATCAGAATCTGAGAAACTTTGACAAAACCTGAAGAGGAACAAAAGCCACCTTATCTGCATTTAGAACATCCAGAAGTGTTAACAAGTAAATTGTAAATTGAAAACTCTTGAAAATTTAATTTGACAGCTAATCATTTAGTCTTACTGGAGTGGCTCAGTCAAAATTTCAACTTGAGTCTTAAGAAGAAAACATGGGGAGCAGCTAAAAGACTTGGATTTCCTCACTAAACATGAACTGTCAAAATACAAGCGGAAACACAAAAAAAGCTAGTCAATAATTACAAGAAGGGTGAGATTGATGTAAATAAATATTTGTGCAACAAATCCACATAAAGCTTAATTTACTGAATCACTGAAAATTACTTTTTGGTGACATTTCATTTGTGCCATTGGAACCGTTGTAACAAGCTGTACATTCATATTAAGAATGGGGTTGTAATACAGTGTAGTCTCCCTTTTTGCTGGACAATAACTGCATCTTTTATCATAGCGTTTTAAGTAACACTGCCTGCAGCCACCTATGGCTTTCAGGAAAGCTTTAGACATTCAGAGCCAAATTAACAAAAAACACCATATTATAAAAACAACTCTAAAAACACAGTTAGTTGGTTGAAGGAAATGCCTTAGAAACCAGATGTCTTTGGAAACTTAAACACTCAAAAGAGAGAGAGTTTAACTAAATAAGTAATGTTAAAACCATTCGTAATGGTGTTATGAGTGGAAAGTATCACTTACCTCAAATTCAGGCAACTGGCTGCAGTGTTAAACTGTAGAAAGAGGCACCCTTGTCTTCGTGCTGATTCACATTCTTGTGTCTGAACCTTCGACTTTGTGTTTGAGCCCCTTTGTCACATGCTCTTCTAAAAAAATGGTTGCTGTGGATGCTGCAGACTTCTAAACAAGAGACTAACAAAGGGATTTTCAGATGCTCTCAAAATTACATGCTCATATGAATCCATTTTCTCCCCTTTTTAATTGCTACTTACTAAAAGTATTCTGCCAATTGTGCCAACTCCCCACAAACCCCCTCTTCTCTTTTCTGTCTTTTGGGGTCACTACAGAAAAATTTGAGTTTAGTAATCTTGAAATATGAGGATAGAATGTAAAAGTTTCTGTTCTTCTTAAATTGCACTGGACTTAATTTTGCAGAAGAAACAGTCATGTTTTTATATTCGCAGACAGTGGATCGGTTGCCTGCAAGGCTTATTGGTGTTCCCAAAATAAATCTTCTCAAAATTGAAATTTCTACACTCAGGGTGAAACTGTTACATCTAGTAACAGTAAGATAACTTTAAAATATTAAGAGAAGTTATTATTTAAAAAAAAAAATAATATATATATATATATATATATATATATATATATATATATATTACATGTTAAC
>CAEGAG010153029.1:0-24596 GCA_903067065.1 Brachyrhaphis terrabensis
CCAGTGTGGGTCCGTTGATGGGATGTCAGTTTGCCTTTTGTGATGAATCTCTTCTCACACTGGCCACAGCTGTATGGCCTCTCTCCAGTGTGGGTGCGTTGATGGACTGTCAGGTTGCCTTTTGTGATGAATCTCTTCTCACACTGGCCACAGCTGTATGGCCTCTCTCCAGTGTGGGTGCGTTGATGGTTTGTCAGGTTTCTTTTGCAGATGAAACTCTTCTCACACTGGCCACAGCTGTATGGCCTCTCTCCAGTGTGGGTGCGTTGATGGACTGTCAGTTTGCCTTTTGTGATGAGTCTCTTCTCACACTGGCCACAGCTGTATGGCCTCTCTCCAGTGTGGATGCGTTGATGGACTGCCAGGTTGCTTTTGCTGATGAAACTCTTCTCAAACTGGCCACAGGTGTATGGCCTCTCTCCAATGTGGGTGCGTTGATGGACTTTGCCAACACAGTCATCATGAATGTTGTTGAAGTTGATGGTTCTATAGTTCTGTGGGACAAAATCATGAGAGACAGTGAAGGAAACAATAAAATATTACATCATAATTATGCAAGACAGAATTAAAGATTTGCCATAACATCTTGCGGGGAGGGGAAGGAAAACAAAGCTCTTTCAATACATTCTGCTTTTACATTGAAAGCTAAAAGAACACACCCAGTCTTGTTTTGGTTGAGGGTAGTTTAGTCCAGATTTAGTAACTTTAAACATATTTGACAACATCCAATGTGCAAATTCGCAATCATGGATGGATGGATGGAAGGAAGAAATCAAAATGCAGATGTTTATTAGACCTTAACAAGCGCGGCACGCTGCACAATAAATGCGCACACAGCTCCAATTAATCACACATCATATGACAAATGCGAAGTTCAGATTGTGAGGAAACGTGATGCAGAGGCCATGACTGCCTCGCTATCTTTGTGACCGGATATAATCAGCAGGAAAAACTATTTGCACACTACTAAAGCTAGACATTTCGTTCAGACTGAAGCAGGATGTCAAAATGCAACAATTTAACAAATAGCGACTAAATAAATAAAGATGTACACCTCAAGTACATCTCAGACTTCTACTATAACTCTGAAATGTGTCATATTCAGGAGTACGTTGATGACACTGCCATCATTAGGTGCATCAAGGACAGCGAAGAGGAGTACAGGAACCTGGTGAGGGACTTTGTTGTCTGGTGCCACAGAAACGGGCTACATCTAAACACTTCCAAGACAAAGTAACTGGTCATTGACTTCAGGAAGGACAGAGGCAGTCCACGACCAGTTCTGATAGGAGGGGAGGAGGTAGAGGTCGTGCAGAGCTATAAATATCTAAGCCTGTGGCTGGACAACAAGCTGGACTGGACAAGCAACACCAAGCAGCTTTATAATAAGGCACAGACCAGGATGTACTACCTGAGGAGGCTGAGATCCTTTAAATTCTGTGGAAAGCTGCTGGGGTTCTTTTACCAGTCTGTTGTCGCCAGTGTCCTGTTATATGCTGTGGTGGAAGCATCTTTAAGCCAGACCTTTCCAAGCTGGAGAAGCAAATCAGGAGGACCGGTTCAGTGGTTGGCACAAGGCTGGACTCTCTGGCAGCAGTTGCAGAGAGGAGAACATTACAGAAACTCAGGGCTATTATGGACAACACCAGCCACCCTCTGCACTGTCATCAGCAGCCAGGAAAGCAGATTCAGTGGGAGACTGCTTCTTCCAAGTGCAGGACCAACAGACTAAGGAACTCCTTTGTCCCTTCTGCAATTAAACTCTTCCAACTCCTCACTGGAGGTTTGAAGGAGGGCTAACAGGAATACAATAAAAACAGAGTGACTATAGAATGTTAATGTTAAAAAAATGTTTAAGTATTTGATGTATTGGTGCTGTGTGGGAGACTGTACTACAATTTCCCTGAGGGTAAATCCCAAATGGATGAACAAAGTATCTATCTATCTGTCTGTCTGCCTGTCTGTCTATCCTCAAAAAAGTGAAACATGGCAGTTGTTCACATTATGTTAATATTTCATTTCACGTTAACACAAAAATTGTGTTTGCTGTGTTTAATTAATTAATTCTAGTAAAGATAACATGATTTTGTCACATGTTAACCTAAAGAAATAATTTTATTTTGTGTGAACACAACAAAATGTATTTAAGTGAAATAGCACACCAATACCTCTCTTGGCCATAAGGGGGCAGTAATGCAACAATAAAACTGCACGAACAGAAAAAACAGTTTTAACCGGATTAGTCTGGATGTTCATCCGAAGCGTTTGAAGTCCCTTTCGCCGTGAATTTATGTTGGAAAACCAAATTTTCTCAAAGTTGTATCAGGTAAGGATTATTTTTTTTCTATCAGTTTTCTGTTATTGTTTTTTATGGATAATGTACTTAAAAATATGCGGTGGAATGGGGGAGGAGCAGTTTTAAAGGCTCAAATTAAACACGTTGGCTAGCTTTACGTGTTTAACGGTGCGAGGGGAAATGGGGCGACCGTTGGCCGCACTCATACTGCTGGTCTGTTTTAAGTCAAAAAATGCTTCCAACCTTCTATGAAGGCTAATTTTCATTGAATGCTTCACCAACGTGTCAAGTGTAAAAGCCACAGCGCTTCAAGGCGAAAGTTTGGTGGACTTTGGTTTAATACTTGACACAATATTAAAAGCTGTAGCAACTTAATTTTTAAGTCATGGTAGCTAATTTTATGAATTAATCATGGTGCCAGTGGTGAGTACAAATGAATATTTAAATAGGGGTTGGGGGTGAAAATGTGTTCACTAGGGTGGCATGACATAAAAAGAAGAACCACTGCTTATAAATCAATTTAAAATAAATAATATATATGTGAGCTTTCTGTTTTTGGGACTTTTGTGACTCTTGAGTTTTTTTGTGCTTAAAAACTACTTTTAAGATTCTGCTAAATGCACTTTTCCTCTTTGCTAAGTGTTTGTAGTTGTTATCATAGGATTGTTGCTACTCAGCTGTTTCTCCTCTCTCCACAGAGGAATACTGAGGTTCTGACAGTGACCATTAGGTTCTTGGTCACCTTCCTGACTTCTATCCCTGATCGCTCAGTTCAGACAAACAGCAGCTCAAGACTCGTGAGGCAACTCCAACAGCGCTCCCCAACGCCAGAAGAAAACTGAAAGCCTGGTCGGTCCATCCACACACAGTCCAGAAAAAAAACAACAACCAGCAAAGACATCTGCAGCACAACCTACTGCAAGCTTACATCCAAAATAACTTGATCTTTCTTAATGAACAGCTACTCATAATTAGTTTTGTACAATTTCAAGTGGACTAAGATATTTGCACTAGAAACTAGACAAATACTTGGTACAATTTTGTGTAATAGTATATTTGCACTAGTAAAAGTAATTACAAAAAAAACTGCTTGATTTTACAATAAAACAAGAGATATAGTAATCCTGAAATAACATGTAGAGAATAATTTGCTGTGATTATTTGAATATTATATCAAAACTGAAATACAGAACTGAATTTTGAGTTTGAGGGTAGCACTACTGTTTACCATTTTGATTACAGAGAAAATGTAGCTGGAAAATCTTTAAACGTGAGGGCATGATTAAAAGCACAATGATCCATCATTGTACATGTCTTAACATGGCAGATGATAGTTTCAGTTCACCATACTGGCAGATTTTGCTTTGCCTTTTTCAGTTGAGTGAAATGTATTTTTATTTTTTGTTGTTCTTTAAGGTCATTTTGATCATTTATCCTCAGTGGTTTAATCTTTCTGGTGTTTTGAGAACATAACAGTTCTTTCTGTTTTGTGTGTAATGTTATTTCACAACCATTGAGAGCAATGCCCACAGTATTAAGCAGTAAGTTTAAAAAATGTAAATCAGTTCCAAGTCATGTAGTGTCGAAACAACCAACAAGATGATCAAAAACATGATTATTGTGGGATTATTTTCAGAATGATTTATTGAAAGAAAATGGTTTTTTTTAAATTCACCTTTAAGTTCCTAATTCACAAATGATAATTTAGATTAAAGCCAGTCATTGCCAAGTTGTGTGAATGCTCAGTGTTATTACACCATGTTCTACATTAGTATTTACTTACGTTCATACTGTGAATTGTCTTTTGAGATCCTATTTCTTTGACCTTGGATAGGCCTAATTTTATTTGTTAAAGTAACATAATCTGTTTATGTTTAGTGAACAAATAAAACATAAGTTCACTGAAAGAGTATTTGCTTTGTCAGACTAACACAAAAAAGTTAAGTTAGTTCAATTAACTTCCAGTTTGTCAATCTGAAGTGATTTGAAATAGTTGGGTTAATTCATTCATTTTATCTTAGTTAAACATAAAGTCATAATGTTACATTACTATATCTGTTTTGCTTTCAGCTAACATAATACAATTATGTGGAGCCTGTCGACATAAAAAAATACGTTAAATCAATGATTCATTTCTTTGAGTGGTGCTTGTAGAAGTGTGTATTTTCTCTAAGCCAACTTAAATTACCAGTTTACATCATCAGTGTGAACTCAAGTCAAAAGGACTCACCTCTGGTAAAGACGTCTCTGAGCCGCTCTTGTGGCTCTTGTCATCTGCCTCAATGTCCTCCATTTGTGATCTACAAGCAACAAAATCAGAGAGAGGATTACAATATGTTGCCAGACGATTTAAAAACATGTTTTCTTTTGAAAAGTTGACATATTTGGTTTCACAACCAGTTTGACTGAAACAGGATAAAAACAAAATAAAAAAACATAGAGGCTAAAGTGAAATTGAACACACCACCCTACTTCCTTCAATGTGATTAATCATCTTTAATCAACTTTGGTTTTAACTTTAATTGAACAACTACATGATTAGTAATATTTTTAAAACATGATAGCATAAAACACAAAGCTACTCCCAGATATTTTTTACTCTAAACAACAGAAAACAAACTCACCGTTCAGCAGTCACAGATAGAGACGTCCAATACGTCCTCACAGGTTTCTTGTTTGTTTTGATTTGATCAGTCTGACTGGTGCTTTTAGTTTCCTTGGCAACTAATAACAAGTGCAGTTTAAAAGATTCAAATTTGAGACGTATTTTGGATACAAAAATGGAATCAGAATCGGCTTTATTCAAGTTTCTAGGAACTTGACCTTAGTTCCACGTTGCTCGACATTTTAAATATAAATGTATAAAAAGCAAGAATAAAGAATTCTTTTGTAAATAAATGTAACTTTTATATTTTTTACAGAGCATATTCAAATTCACTTCAAAAATAATTTATTAATCCCAAAGGGAAATTAAATGTTGTTGTAACTCATTAATTTAAATTCTTCAAAGTTACTGCAGATGTGAGGATTGAGTTTTCTTTGTGTTTATGTGTGTACCACTTTGATTACAGACCCATTTAATGTGCAATTAAACAGTTCAGACTACACAATAAAGGTGACAAGTAAATGTTATGAAATAGGTCACACTTTAAGTAAATATTTGTCGTATTTAACATATTTCATGTAAGAAATGAACATGTAATTAAATGGATCCTTAACTAGAATTTTATGTAATTAAACATTACAGGTAACAAATGTGATGATCATCTGAGGTAATACATTTTATGAACATTTTTATTATTATTTTTTAAATATGAAATTAGTTAAAAAATAAAAAAAGGGGTCAAAGTGTAATAAAGGTGTGTGCTTCATCTATACAGTAGAACAATTTCACACTGATTTTGAGTTAATAGGTCACAAGACCCAGAAGCTTCTGAAGAAAAACAGAGTCATGATAGAAGTATGGTGAGATTTGTTTTGGGATTGCTCCGTAGATTTCTTCCATTGCTACGATTCTCTGGATTATTAGAACTGAAGGTTGAATGTGTTTTGATTTAAAAGCTGATGAGCTTCAAACAGCTCATTTTCCAAAGAAACTCTGTTCAGGTAAAGATGCCATCGCCCCAAATGTTCAGCTGGAGCATATTTTACAGGCTGATGACCATTAAAAAAAACACTCTCCGCTGCACACTCTATTAACCTCATTGATTGGAGATATTTTACCAGCAGCTGAAAAATCATTAATAAACCTAGATGTTTTTATTGCTCCATGATGACCATCCATCTGCTGCGGTGAGGCAAGGAAATGGATGGCAAGGCAAGAAAAAGTTGCGGTTAATAGATTTTACTTCCTTTCTGGAGTTTGAATTATGGTTTGGAATTAAATTCAATAATTAGATCTATTCTTCCTCACAGAGAATGCATTTGTTTCTAAGACGACTAAATAAAATCCAGAGATGAAGACAAGCGCAGCACCTGGAAAGAGACCATGATTTATGAATTTCTTCAAGAAAGGATGAGACTATCAAAATTTATGGCTAAATCTGCGTTAGTGTGCCAAGTAGTGACTCAAAGTATGTACAGTAAGTGTTTGAAAAATGACTCATGGCATTGAAAAGTTAACATGATTTTGCATTAACCAAAACCTCATGAGAACTATAGTTTTTTTGGACCTTGGGGAAACAAATTTCCTTTTTCCAAGGACAAAGCCGAGGCCCGAGCTATTGGATAATTAGGCTAATACAATCCCGCTTCTCACAATTACAACCATGCCGCGTTTTGCTCCATGTGGTTTTAAAATCATCTCATCTGCCGTCAGAGGCGGGACGAGTGCAGACAAGGCCGCTGACTTGCGTCAGAAGCCAGTCGCTGTCAGGTGCCGCGGCAGATATTCCTGAAACGCCGGGGCCTCCCCAAGGACATGGGGCCCTCTGCTGAAACGCCGCCTATCGCTGCTCTGTGATCGGTCACGCAATTCCTCTCTAAAAGCATGAACAAACATCGGCCCTCTTCTTGTTTGTCGGTTCCCTGGAGCTCCGAGCATCTGCCAAAAGTTTTGTGTGAGTGGGAGCGATGGGGAAAGACAGAGGGAAGGCTGCAGAAGCTCTTTATCACTCTGCTCTTTAAAACTGCAGCGATCCTCCAACGGTCTATCGAAGGAGGCAGAAGAAAAACGGTCAAGTGTGATTTCATGATCAAAAGCAGCTTTTGCAGTCCACGGGTAATAGTTTGTTGATTTTCTTCTGGTGTGTTTATACTGTGACTGAGAGGATGGGTATTCAGCCACTGAATCAAGGCCTATTGTGTTGGAGAGCTTCTCCAATCCAATCCAGAAACAATCAGCACAGCACAGTCTGCGCCCGTGTGATGGAATGGTAGTGAGGCTTGTCGTTGTTCTGGTTTCTTAATGCCTTCCTGCATCTTGTTTTCTACTTTTCTCATTTTCCTTTGTTCTCTCCATTTGAAGCTTTTGTGAGCCAGGTAAATGCAATTTGTACAACTCAGAGGCCAAAGAGAAAGAATCGATCTGTGTCTGTGAACGTAATACAAAAAGAGGCGAGCATCCTGGGAGTCCTCAGGAAGCGCTGGAGGTTCGATTATTGAATCATCCTTGAAAAAAATGCACAAAATTACAGACAAATAAAAACTAAAGATAGATCAAAGTATTCACCTTACTGTCAACATGCACATTGTATGCCTCTGTGCACACAAGAAAAGTAGGATTCAGTTGACACTTGTGTAGTCAAAGAAATTTGTGGCATAGACTTTTCACTCCGTACTTTTATTGTTGACTCATGAAATCCTGTTTAATGCCATCAGGGCATTGGAAGATCTGGAGTGTAGTAAAACTCTAGGAACAAATGAATAATTCCCCCAATCCCTGGAAATATGTGGAATTTCCCTGTTTGTATGCTGAACCAGAAGAACAAGGAGTATAAACAATGAAAACTTTTCCATTCCCACCACATTGTCCATTTACAGTGTGCTGCAAAAAGTCCTATTCTTTAGGCTTACTTATTGTCAAATAAACTTTTATGTATTTTATTGAGATTTTGTCCTCTGTGTTATACAACCAAGTACAATCTACTTAAACCAATTGGCTTCATTAATGATCTAATTAGTAAAAACGTCAGAGGCAAGTTCACAAAAATTCAAGAGTAAATAGCTTCATGGAGACCAAGGAATCCAGCAGACAGTTTATGGATAAGGCTGGAAGAAGAAGCTTGAAGCACGGTCAACTTTAAACCTATCACAGAGCTCTGTTCAATCCTCCATTCAGAAACTGAAAGGGTATGGCTGTCCACATAAACAGACAGGCCGACAGAACATTGATCCTGGAAGCAGAGAGCTAAACCTCCAGATCTAGAGCTGGTTTTATCTTAGTGTCCTGAATAAAGTCATTGCTGACAGAAAACTGTTGTATTTTAAGCAGCTTTAGGGAGACAAGACCGTTCCTGAATGTTTTCGCCTATGTGTAAAGTACTGCACATGACAGAAAACTAACACTGAACTCAAGATGATACATGGTGGTAGACTGGGAAGCTAAACAATCACAAACCTCAATGATATGGTTTTATATCAAAGTCAGTAAATCTGTTTGGCCAAGTCAAAGTAAGAATCTAAATCCTCTTGAGTTTTAGTAGCAAAACTTTCAAATCACCGTTCTTAGAGGCTCTGTTGAATCTGACTTAGTTTCAGATAAAATAGCAGAGCCAGAGAATCACATCAGTTCCAGCTTCTCTTCCTCCTGATATTCATGAGAAATATTAACGCTGTGTTTCTACGTACACCTTCAGATTTATTAAGGTGGAAACACCAGAAGGATGTTCATCAGCATCATGAAAGGATGCAAGTTTGCTATCCAGATGGCTGAGCAACACTAACTGTGCCATTCTGCAGGCGCCATGCCTGTCATATTAATTATAATAATCAGTTCTGTGAGGTTACCTTGTTAGATCCAATCAGAAGGAATCATGCACAGAGTTTCTGAACTGATCAGAAGCATTAAGTTACTTTTCATTTCCAACTCATAATAAGATTCTGTCACATCACAGTTGATCTTTATAACACGTCGTCTTTCTCCTCCTTCCCTCCACGGCCTGACAGCTACACACTGCACTCAAACTGGAGCATAAAACCTTCTACCAGCAGGCAGAAACGTTGAGCCTGGGGACACTTGGGAGATGTGCAGCCGTCTCTCATGATGGAAGTCCCACTCCAGCGGAGTGTGAATATAATGCAAGAAGTTGAGTGTATATAGCCTGAGCAAGGTACACTCATGTGGTGAGTATGCATACTAGACGTTTAGTGCATGCTCTAAGACCTTAAGAGTTCACTCCAGGATCTTTTCTGACTATCAAGCATCATGAAATGCTCACTGCATTCCTGATCTGCCCCGGAATACCTCGCACAGACCTCAACCCTAAGGCCGTCCACATGCTGCCTGATGTTTAACAATGAGGCATGCTCTGTAAAAACGATACAACCACTGTGAGGCCTAAGTCTGCAAATGCTTTACCTGATATTTGGTTGAAGCACCTTTTCATTTAATTTCAGTCTTTAGTCCTTTTTGGTAAAAGTGAGATATCATTTAGCATTTTAAGTTGACGTTATTTGTACCTTGCAAAGGTTTTCCAAATCTATCCGATGTTCAGGAAATCTTTTGTCCATATTTCAGGTTCTAAAACATTAGTTTTCCTCTCAGCAAGTCATCCCTTTGCTGATCTGAACGTATGTTTGTACTCAAAAAATAAAATCCAGCTTCCGTTTCAGTTTGCCTTCAGAAACCTGAAAGTTTTAGACAAAAACTTTGGAGTTGTTCATATTTTCATCTGTCTTGACAGAAGCCCAGCTCAGTCTGAAGAACAGTAACCCCAGATCATGATTCTGTCACAACCACATTTCACTGTGAGGAAGGTGTTCCTTTGGAAATACTTTGTGTTCAGCCTTGGTTTCATCAGACCATCACACAATCTGCCTCAAGGTTTTGAACATTTTCATCAGTCTGGACGTTTTCTTTGAGCAAAGCGCTACTGTGTCATAACTCTACTCTTTAGACCAGGTTCTTGGAGAAATCAACAAATTTTGGCCACAAGTAGAAAACAACAATGGGGAAACATAAACTTTTTATTTATTTAATGAGGCTGTTTTTCCATCTTCTTTTCTTTAGGGCGAAAAAACGATACTGCACAATATTTTTCAACCTTTTTCCAAACTGATTACTTTTCACAATCAGATCATTTTAATCATCTGTAAACTCTCTGTAAACTGTGGCTTTGGCTAAGTGATGAAAATTGGAAAATCTCAGGAAAAAGTAACTGGAGTTGGTTTCTGTTTCATCAGATTCACTAGAATTTTTTGCTATAAAAGAAAAGGATTGCTGAAATTAATTCACAAAATTTGACAAAGTATTAATTTAAGGGTGTAAAAACATGCAAACTAATGACTGCAAATGTTTAATTTGTCCTTTAAAATGGTTTGTTTTTCTCTTTAATTGCATGGAATAAATATCACGTTGAAAAGGTTTTAGAATAATTTTTCATGGTCTCAGTTTTTTGCACCACAGAAATCAGCAACTTTCTGCGTATATCACTCCGTATATTTACGCAGAAAGACTGGAAGAAAACAAATTGGATTTATCATGTTTTGTGTGTTATTTTTGATTGTTGTTTTGGATTTTAACTTGTAATCTAGCCATGAGTTTCATGGCTAGATTACACTAAAAAGTGCTAAACACTTTTTAGTCTGAAAAGTGTTTAGCACTTTTCAGACTAAACAAAATCTTCTATATCTTGCTGAAATGTTACTTGTAAGTTACTTTTGTCTTATTTCAAAGATATTTGTACTAAAATCTGGTCAAAATATTTGGTAAAATTTGCTGTTTTTGCAGTGTAACTAATGTTAAAAAAAGATTTTTAAAATGTGGAGAAAAAGGCATTTTTAAGCCAGTAGATCCAAAAAAACGGATTAGAATATTATATGTAGGTAATAAAATGCAAAACTGGAAGCAAATGGGACAACATATACTCTGCCCATTTATACTGACATCAAATAGGAAAATGTGTGTTAGATGAGTCCCTTTCTGAACTGTATTCACACATTCACAACACATTACAAGAGAATTTATGGTGTCAGGCAGCTGGTAAAACATGGCTGAATTTGTAGTTGACCTGGCAGGGCAAAGGGATATATCATATATCACTGACAATATTACATCTCTATTTGACCCAATGTAAAAGCGGAACGTCCAAATGTTTAACTGTGGATGTGTTCATCAAAGAAGAATGTCTGTATATGATTTCAGAGATTTTCTGGCCTCCAGCACCTGCATTTGAGGCTTGTTAAAACTTTATGAACAAATGAAAGGTCTGGCCTGTCTTTCATATGACATGGATAGCCCTGTAGAAGTACGATGAGGTTAAGTGAATGTGCAGGGTGGTGTTTTATTGAAGGAGGTCAGCACTTATATAAAGAGGTGAGTTTCGTTCCTCTCTGCCTCATGGACGGCGCTTACTTTGAAACCTGATGGTTATTTTAAAGCAGAAACGGTTAAGAGTGGAAGAACTTTGACAGGAAGTCATAGCAACAGAGAAATATCAATGTTTAGCTGTGTGGTTGAAAAAAGATTTCAACTTCCAAAATTTTGTGAATATCTATAAAAATATGAAATTCAGCACTTTGCTGATCTTGGGCTTAGCAGTGTGTGTTGCCACAATGCGCAGATGAAGAGACATCAGCAGGGACAAATGTTTCTGGGAAGGGTTCAAAGGACATTTACAACTTTTATTAAGTCTATGATTCTACTCAGAACAATTTTATCAACATGTGCAAGACATTAAGGACAGATGCCAGTCTTCCAGTCTTCTGAGGAATGGATGTCTCAGCAAATACACCCACTGTGTGGATGTGCCAAAACTTTCTCCAGCTGAACAGAAACAAAACTGAAGTTATTATCTTTGGACCCAAACAGGAATGATCAAGAATCAGCTCACAGCTTATAGAAACTAGAGATCAGACCTGAAATCTGGGTGTAGTGATGAACTCAGACCTGAACCTTCAGAGTAACATAAAGACAGTTACAAAGTCGGCCTTCTTTCACCTCACAGAGCTGTGGTATCAACCTTCCAGAACCTCTCAGGTCTTCTGGTTCTGGTCTGCTCTGCATCCCCAGAAACAGACCCGAACATGGGGAAGCAGCATTCAGTTTGTACGCACCACAAATCTGGAACAAACTTCCAGAAAACTCCAAAACAGCTGAAACACTGAATTCCTTTAAATCCAGGCTAAAACCCCACCTGTATAGATTCCCTTTTAATTATTAATAACTGGATCACTGATAAACATATTTGATTTGTATTATTGATTTTGATGATGGCATTTATAGTATTTATTTCTTGTTTCATTATTGTTGAATGTATGTTTTTTATGGTATAAAGCACTTCCATCTGCCATCTTACTGAAATCAGCTATAAACTTGACTTGATTGAAATGGACGGTAGATTCTTCACGTTTTAGGACGCCATCGTGCTTCAGCTCTGCAGAACTGGTTGAATATTTAGTTTTGCTGTGTTGCTGCATCATAAATACAAAACAGACGTTGTTCTGGTGTTCCAGACTGTTGGATGAGAGTCTGAATAAAGACCATCTGATATTTCATGTATGACCATGTGTCAGTAGATGATGTCATGACACGGAGCAGGTCCACGGCCTCAACGAGAAGTCATCAGTCTTCCCCTGCCAAGACTCTGCTACCTTCATCTCTTCCTCCTCCTCCTCTGCTCGCTGAGCGGTAAAACCACAAGGTCTTACCGCTGGTCCAGGTGTTGTGACTTAGAGAGCGTCACTTCAATAACATCACTGCAATCAGAGTCCTAAGCAGCAGGCTGCCTCCTCAGTCAGGAGGCGCAAACAGCCGGTCACAAATTAGTAGGCCTGCACGCCTCATCCATCATCTCCTTCCTTATTTGTTTCTTCTGATTTTCTCCCACTTTTTCCCTCCCAGTCCGATTTATGTAACCACGCCATATGCTGGCTGGATTACTGCCAAATTAGCAGAGGAAGAAATAGCAGATTGAAATCTTTGTTTGTCCTCACCTCCGTTCTCCTTTTCCGTGTTGCCTGCTGAAATGAGTCCTGAGGTTGCAATTACTCGTCTGATTAAAGTAGGAAATTGCAGCTTTATCAAATGGCATTTATAAATGACTCCTGTGGGCATCGATACTTGGGGATAAAGTGCCTGTCGCGGCGTTAATACGGCAAAAACAAGTGCAATCTGCAACAATCACGCAATCGATATGCAGAGTCATGTGGTCACTGTACTGGGGTGGCATCACATTGATTTATTCAGTCTGCCGTAAAAAAGAAACACTTATATATGCTCACCACTGCCTCTTTCCTTTCTCCATATGCATCACAGTGTGTGTGTGTGTGTGTTTGTGGTCATGTGTGCTCTCTGTTTACTCAGTTGATTTGGCTTTGTGCCTTCTGAGAGCGTGCCTTTAACACATATGTTTACCAGGATTTCCCAGAGGCAAAGCGAGGAATAAACACACCATGATTATAACCACACATCTTATCCAGTCACTCCTCCAGAAAAAGCTAAATGCACTCAGCCACAGTCGATTTTCCAATCAATAACCGGGATATGTTTGCGATGACACAATGGCTTGCTGATCTCCCGCGCAGGCAGAAATCCTGCAGTGGAGCGTATCAGATTCTGCACACATGCACATGCCTGCGCACTACCATTAACTCCAAATGGATGTTCCTAATCACCTGAGAGGTGGATGCTTACAGCAAAACTTTCTGACACCAATCAATAACTCTGAAAAGCAGAGTTAAGAGAACTTCTAAACCTAATGCTGGAGAGAGAAGGAATGCATGGATTTCCAAAGCCTTTCTAAATACAAAGGTAAGTGTGGCATTCAAATGTAGTCAGTAACTTTCACTCTAGCTGTGTTTCCATTGACTTTATACTTGCACAGTCTGACATTTCTAAAATAAATTTGCTTAATGGAAACATGGTAATTAAAAATAGTTATTTGAATAAAAGTTTTGGCAATAGGGCAAAGTGATTGCTTTGGCCGTATTGATTGATTTATTTCACAAACACTTTTTCTGCATCACAAGAGACACATGATCAACAACCATGAAGAAGAAGAAGACAACAGGAAGTAGTTGGAGGACAATGGAGCGGCATGTTTTTAAAATATTTATCATGTGAACAAATTTATCAATGTGTGATTTAATTATATTTCTTATTAAATGGAAACACTGCAAACACTGTGTTTTTTTACATTAGCAGAATATCATTAAAGTTTTGCACACATTTGTAACGGAAGCACAGCTACTGATCCATCTAAATAAAATCTAGTGGAACCAACTGACTTCAGAAGTTGCCTAATTTTTAAATACAATCCTCTTGTGTGTAATTTAATCTTGGTATAAATGCAGCTGTTGTGTGAAGGTCAAGCAGCATCATGAGTGACAAGAAATACAGCAGACAGGTTAAGCATAAAGTTTAACAGAAATTTAAAACAAGGATAAGTTATAAAACATCCTCAGCTTTGAAAATTTCTGCCTATTCATGCATTTATCCTTTTGCAGATCGGATAAATGCATCTATTTGAATTTTTTTGGTATGATAAAATCCATGCATGCACAGGCATATGATGAGAGTACGACTGCACCCCGTTTAGAAATGGACACCCTGACTCTGTAGGGAAGACAGAAACAGAGCTAACATGTTGTTGCCGTGGCGACAGATGTCAACCACCGAGGGTCAAACCTCACACACGGCGTGAGGAGGCGATGTACGATAAAACAATGTGTGACTCATGAAAATTCAAACCCAGATGGAATCAGAGATGAACTGGCGAAAGTAACATTTAACGTGTAAACCATTAAATCAGCTCTTTGTTTTTTCATGTGCTGTGTAAAATGTACACAGAAAGCTATATTTGATTAGGAAATAGCTGAGTTACTAATCTGTTTTATTTCTTTACCTACACTGATTCATTGATTTTATATCAATGGGACAAAGCAAATTAATGAGCGTACAATGTTGCTGTAAATATACCGGATTTAGCAAAATGGTCATTTCCATCCGCAGTCCCACAAAACAAACACAAGATACAAAACATTCATCCAGTTTCATACGTAAAAATAAAAAATACAATAAAAACAATAAAGTTGGAAAATATTATTTAAATATTAGAATAATTTTTTGTTATGTTGTCAGAAACTATGTCACAAAACTAGCTAAAATACAAAATTCCTTACAGATACTGAACTACAGGCAGCATCAGGGTTTCCCTCTGATAAAGGGATGGTGAGAGGTGTCACCATCTTTGCACATGACCTAAGATGTTGGGTCATTTTGCCGTTACTGGGCGAGAAACGGGAAACACTCTTCCAGGCCGCCAACAAACGCAAACTCTCACACATAAGGACAATTTAGAAAGGCCTTTTAACCAAACAGTCTGTGTTTTTGGACTGTGGTAGGAAACCAAAGTACTCGCACATGCAACATGCAAACTGCATGCAATAAGACCGCAGGCCAGGATTCAAACCCAAGACCTCCTTGCTGCAAGGCAACAATGCAACAAGCTGCCACTGCAGATCAAAATTAGACCATGCAATCGATGTTTTTGCAAATACTATGAAACTATTCCAGTTTTATTCAAGCTTATTATGCTGTGAGAATCTCAACTCCTAACCTCACTTGTTCCCCAGTCCATTAGAAATTGGCAACCTCTAATCCCGATCTAGTCTGATCGGGATTAGAGACACCTGTAGCTTTTCATTCCAGCTACATTCACGTAGTTGACTAGCAAAGAGAACCCCAGGCTAAAAACTAGCATCATACTCCCACTTATTAGTGCGTCATCATTTAAGAGACAATTTGTTTTTCTTGGGAAAAAATATTTTGAAGTATGCTTTATAATGTTGATTGATGTACTTGGCATAAAATCATAAGAAGCTGTCTGACACATCAAACATTTTCAATCGCGCAGGAGAAATAAGCTGAGTCACTCTTTACAAAGCGCTGATTTCTCATTGACAGCAGCAGCTCTCGTCTTCGTCAGGCACCTCTGGGTTCTGTTGTGAGTTAACGTCTCATCTGCCGCATTTCCCACGACGCTGAGAGCGTTCCAGGGTGGGAACGCAAACCACAATACGGCTGCATCTTCAGCATATGTGTGCAAAATAAAAGCATTCCAGCTGGCTGCCGAGTCTGGATTCACTTTGTAATCCACAAGTCTGTACCTTCGGGCTCACTTCTATTATGTTTTCACGCGTTAACGCGTTCAGCCCTGGTTTTCTGCTTTTCTTTTGTTTGTACTCAGGTTGAGTAGGAAAAGAGGGGCAGACCACCTGTGTGGTTTTTGTTGTTTGTGTAAATCACTAAGCAGAGGAATTAACTCCTGTGTGAATGTGTGCATGAGAGAACGTTGTCCTGGAACGAGGTGTGGACGACTGGAATCTGTTTGTCTAACATAATAAAACGAAAGAGCAGCACGTTTGTCTGTTTATCTGTTTGTACTCTGGTTTTCTAATCATTTTAAGATTTCCTCATTCCACACTGATGCATATTACATGGCTCTTTATATTCATCTTCATTAAAGAAGCCCATCCATAAATGCAGAAGCAGAAAATGGGTTTGCAGTTAAATCACAACCACATCTTTTTTTAATGCCTCGACTCTCACTGAATGCACATCCATTGCACTTTAAGAGATCCATCAGACTATATTACCCCTTTTCAGATAACGTGACATGGAGATTTTTTATTTACTAAACAAGAGAACATAGATTAATCAATTTTTTAAAGTATTTCATTAGTTTGAAAAACCTAATTTAAAGGTCATTTATAAGCAATAAAATGTTTGTTCTTTTCTGATACAACGGAGTAAAATGGCCTTGGTAGATTAAAAAAAAAACTTAATAGTTAAGAAAGAATACGTAGACGTTCTCTGTCAAACTCAGAATTTTTTACAAACAAAGGGGAAATTTCTTTGACTAAAGGCATTAATTTACAATCATAAACTAAGAGCCTTTGTTTTATTTGAAGGTCAGAAACAAACCCGAAGCAGTTTCCTACACATTTTTAACCAAAAATTCTCTAAGATGGAATCAGTAATATTAACAGGTTATGTTTTGGAAATTTTCCAAAGTGTTAGTGGAAAAATTTCCAGAAGCAGATTCCAGAAAATGTCCAGTTCAAACTTAAAGAATTCTTGAGTTTTCCTGTCCAAAAAATCTGACTTTACAATCTTATATAACTTCTTTTACATATATATTTTTTTCAAATGTCAAACTTTATAACATTAGACAATATCTTATTGTCTTTAATAGTGGAAAATAAAATCAGATAATGCCTGAGATTTTTTGTAGATATGGGAAGTTAATCAAGAAATTTCAGAGTTTTGGAGCTGAAATTTACTCCTCCATGTTAACATTACTTATTTATTATTTTCTTTCATCACTTCTTTGTAATTCTGCCATGTTTCTCATCTCAAACATTTGCTGTGGCGTTCGCCATTTTTGCCTCATTAACTAGCGATTACTGCAAATGAAGCATATAACCTAATAAAGAGCAATAAGAATCTCCTTTGTTGAAAAATTAAATATGGAAAATATTTTGCAATTCCTCTCAAACTGTTTCCTAGATGTGGCTTAATTTAAATAGTTATGTTAAGATAAACATCAGATTCTATACAAACTAATAGACACAAATAATGAGTAGATCTTCCAGATGATTAACTATGACCAGTACAACATGTTTAGTGAATGACAGCAGTAACCGTAAGGAATCAAATATTTATCTGTTGACTGATGTTATGTGTTTTATTGTTGTGGAGCTAATGGATGACAAAGCATGGAAGCTTTTGATTCCATGTTGTTGTCGTTAGCCAACGTTAGTCGCTCCAATTGGATGCAGCTTTGAGCCTCAGAGTGATTTTCCTGTGCAGATTGTTCGGCATGTCACAGCTACCTAAAGCCTTCTATAGAACAATTTCCCCTCGTCTCATTTTTTTTATCCTAATGGTTCAACAAAAGAAAGCAAACACTTTCTCTACTCGGTGGAAATGATGAATTGATTGCCTCGGATGCGTCTGTGACTGAAGCGGTTTCATAAGCAATAAACAACAAACGCTAGCAGAAAATACCTTTATCCCAAGGTTTCATCACACAGATTTATAACTTTTTGTTCTTTAATGGGTTGTGGGAGTTACTCATGTACAAGGACATACAGTCTTATTGCAGAAATGATCTTAATGAGCACTTAGTCTGTCACATAGTTAAATGAAATGGGGCTTTGTTCAAGGTTTCCAGCAGAACAAATGGGGAATGTGAATCTTGAAGCATGTGCTTGATATATATTCTTCTGTCTTTATAGAAAGCCATGTTCATTTAAAACTAATGACTCTATATAAATTGCTTAATTTGTATGTAGCTGGTTTATATTTGCATCTTCTCTTCAGCTTGATTCATATCTAATTCCAACAGGCTGTTTTTTGATGTTGTTATTTAAGCTTTCATCTGAAAGGACAATTTATCTTCAGAAAAACAGAGATCTTCAATTTAAAAAAGGGACATAATCAAGAAATACGGTCATGAAGCTTCACAAAAATGAGAAAGATAATTGATGAAAAGAAATTGACTGTTAAATTAACCTTCTGCACATGCAAGAGATTGTTGTACCATAATTAACTGAGTAATGAAACCAACAGCAAAGAGGTTCAGTTTTACCAAATGTTAATGAGACACAAAATCAAAAGAAAGTTAAGTGAAATAAGTCAAAAGACAAGAACCTGGAGGCTCAAGGTCAGTTTGTCTCTACATTCAGAGATTTCATTCCTTCCTATTTCACTTTGGTAGAGAGTACTTAATTAAAAACTTTATGTTTCAAAGACATCATTAATCAGACTCATTATGTAAAATTCCCTTTTTGCATGTTTTCGTTCTTCCATTTGGATCTCTACTGCTTCTAGAAAAAGTCCAAGGGATTGGAAAAAAAACATTCAGCCATTTTCTGGCCAAATGTTAATAGTTTTTGGTGGAAATCGAGGCATTTCAAACGCCTGATGGATATTAACTCACAATGACCGGGCACTGCGCCGTTACCTAGCAACAATTACGTTTGGTCGGTCAGCTGGTTTTACCGCTGCATGCTGGAAAAGGCAAGTGTTCTGCTCTGTACTTTCAGAAACCACTTGCTTCATTCTTGTTGGTTGTGCAGGAGGCCCCACTTCTGCTTTTCAAAGATGTATGTCTGTATAATTCTGACTTTGTTTTCAGCCATTTTCAAGTATGAGTGTAAAGGTTGAGTTGAGGGGGGCGTGGCCAGCAGCAGCTCATTGGATTTAAAGTGACAGGCGACCCTAAAACAGCTCAAAATAGGCAGAACTAAAGCACACTAAAATCTCATCAACTAAGAATAATTACATAAAAACATGTAATGACATGTCTCCTTTAATGTATGCAAATACACAACTATCACAAACATGTGTTTTCAGTTTATTGAATTGTTTAGAGTATTTTTGATCATTTAGGAGTGGAAGGTGAGTAGACGGTTTTCCAGGCTCTCAGGTGAAATCTGGTGCCTCTAATTTCAGACAGGTGTCTCAGTAAGTGACGCAGGCGGCTGAGCAGGCAGATAACAGGAAAACAAAGTCAGCTGTGGGCCACATCTCATTAACGGATGAGCCGAGTGCCTCCCTGCAGGCTCTTCTGACGCTCCCAAACCCTGAAGGTCGCTTAATTAAATGTGACCATGTTTAAAGTTTGATGCATGCCCATCTGTGAGGGCATTTGATTTTATTTCTCATCTCTATCTATAATACAGGAATAAAAAAATAAAAAAAACTGCCTCCTCTTAATTCATCAACAAAACTCCTTTCAGCAGCGTTCTCCCTGAAGTTAAAATTAAACGCTGTAAATTGAGCTCAATCACACGGTCTGGATGCTTTCCAACTATCATATTGTCACATAATTGTATGAGTTTTGCGTAACTGGGCTTCTTTTGTGGGCACTGGGTCAGCCACATGCGCGTTATACTGGCTGAACATGGAATGCTGGAAGCACCTCTCACTATAAATACTAAAGCTTTACTGCAGCTGTGCAGCCATTTGGATAAATACCTTCACCGAATCTTTTGATGCATCACACCAATAATCACTGTCAATTAAAAAGGGCCTCTGTGTTTAAACTGAAGCCGGCTTTGTTCCCACAGAGCAGAGTTGCTTCATTAAATTACATGTGATCAGTGTGGCTGCTGTAAAATCAGCAGTCTTCATTGTGTTCTGGCCTTGCTGCTGTTAAACAGCCGTATGCCGGAGCTTTTTGAGCAAACTTAGTAAAGCTGCTTATGCGTTTCCCCAGTGAAATGGAGCATACAAGACTGACTCTGTAATCACATGAAATTGGACATTACCTCCTGTAGATTATATTAAATAGGGGCATGCTGCGTTATGGCTGTCAGGTTCTCTCATTAGCTGCATCTGATGTTCTCCGAGCTTTGCACATTTTCTGTTAGCATGACTTACAGCAGTGATTTCTGCATGTAGAGGAGCTCTGCTCATTATGGGGTGAGTAAAGAGACTTTGCATTTAAATAAGATGATCTAGAACAGCTGACAAGCTTAGCTGTGTTCAGCTGATTTCTTTCCAATAATAAAAAGTCAGTTGAGATATATGCACGTCTCCGACATGTGTAGCACTAAGTATGAGTAGTAAGAGCATGCATTTGTGCTAAAAGACCTTAAAACTGCCTCGATGAGTGAAAAACGTGTAATATTTTTGTAGCACAATAACTAAACATGTTTCTGCTTATGGAAAAGTCTCTTTTCTGTTACTCCGATGGAGTATTAGGGCGTTTATAGATAGATAGAAAAAAAACAAGTAGTTTTCTGGCAAAAATGTTCAGATTAATGTCAGACAGTGTGACATGTTGCGTTTATTATTTAAATGGGAATGTTGGCAACAAGCTATAAATGGTTTTAATCTAATTTCTATAGTGAATAAGAGTTAAAATTTTAAAGTAACCATTTCTTTAATTGGGGGTTAGTAAAGTGGGCATGTGGCCAATTACAGCCTTTCACCTTGAAAATAACTATAAACCTTTTTTTTACTCTCCTGACATATTTCCACCTTGTATTTCTAAAACGCTCCTTTTATACATTCGTTGAGCTTTGGTTGGTAACTCTATAGCGGAGCAATAAAAACATCATGTCTGTTTGTACTTAACAGTGTGACAAAGTTCAACTTTACAGGTTTGAGTCAGAACCTCCAGTTTTTCCCTGCAGCTACTAATACCACTAAAATCTGTCATGTGTGACAGCACTAAATATAATGTTTCAGGTTGAAGTTTCACCAACAACATTTTTCTGCAGAGGCTTAAGTCTGTCTGAGAATATAAAACACTGAACTTAAATTATAGTTTGGCCAAACAACATTTGAATCCATCTAAAACCTCCTGCCAGACACAAATATACAAGAACAATTGAAGAGCAGATTGCGTACAATTTTAAATTGAAGTCAAAACTGCTCTGAGGCACCCAGCACAACAAGGAACGCAAACTGGACTTGGGAATGTTTAGACAACAATTACAGAAAATTACACAAAACAAGAACCTCCTTCAGTCTGGCCTCAGATTTGCAGAAATATGATTTTTTTTATGTTTTGGTTGGCGAGAAGCTGAATAAAGTGTATTTAATGTGTTTGCTGAAAGATAATGGCAATCCTAAAGTGAAGTAGTCTTAGTCCGGGCTCACAGGCCTCAGGTGGAGGAGAGAGTCAGGCTTTCAGGCAGCTTTGAAGCCTGACAGTGTGGATTATCTCCATCTCCTCCCCTGGTGAGAGGCAGCAGAAACGCATGCAGTCTGTTCAGTCTCCGTCCTTGGGGAGAAGGATGAGTAGAGAGACAATAGACTCAGCACACATACATAATTGAATCCCATTTGCCTCATCCCTGGACATCCATCGGGGTATAATGACAGCTAGAAACCTGTGGCGAGTTGCTCCAGTGGTAGACAACCATTTACAGCCTCATCTTCATCATTAGGGATGTAGGGAAGCGTAGATAATTGCTCATATCTAATGGCTCGATAATTATCAGTGTAAAATGTGACAGTGGTTCTGCTGGTTCTAAAAATACCTGCTGACAGGTGCAACAGACGAAACCTTCAACCTTTGAGTTCCTATTCACACAGTAAAAGTTCTCTCCGTCTTGTTGTTATCCACTAGTAGGGATGCACCGATCCATTTTTTTCAAAACACTGAAAAACAGCTAAAATGACATAAAAAATTCCAATAACCCTTTGTCCTGCAAAAAAAAAGGGTTATTGGAGACCAAAGAGCCAGACTGAAGATGTTTATCATCAAAAGAGTGATAAATAAGAAATGCAATAAATCATGCAAATGTGAGTTTAAGGTACCGCTGCGATTAACAGAAGTACTGGAACGGGCCTAACTGAAGTCCAATTGTTTTTGATCATTCTGCACCAATACAGAAAACTTAAAAGTATAAAAGCCAATGTAAAAAAAAACAACAACAAAGAAACTGAAACAGACACTCGGTTGACTGACTTCGGCAAACATAAGTGCAAATAGGAATTCTAAATATAATATAAAATAAATAAATTATAAAGCGGACAAACATAGAATTAGACTGAATAGATCAGACCTTATGGATCGGTCACATTGTCACCGATATGACTGGATCGGTGCGTTAAATCTCCCTAAAGCCTCTCCCAATGCACAGCAGTGCATGTGTTCATAGCTGTACACATACATTTGGCCTGCCCAAATGTATAATGATGATAATACCTTCAAAGACAATCCTGCACCTCTGTACAAGTACTGCTTTCACAACAACAGCCTTCGGTCACTCAGTAGCACCGGCATGCTAATCGGAGAAACATTTATTCATATCAACAAGGTGAATGGGCTAGTCATTAACGATAATAACTTAATGAGCTCCCACCGAGGGAGAAATAAAACGAGAGCTTGTGTTTAGAATTCACGATATGATCGGCCTTTCATTCGAAAGAGAAATGGTAAACATTTCCAGCTTCCTTTTTTTCCTTCAAATTCAAAGCGTAAATTCTTATAATGAGGGTGAAGGCACGGCAGAAAAATAAGAGATACCATACCACGCTTACAAAACCTCGCAGTGTTCCCATTTACGACCAACGCATTCTGTTTAGGCACTTTATTTTATTGTTGCGGTAAGTAATGTAACTGCACCAGTGGGACAAGATGGGAGTGAAAACGCAGCAGCATTAACTGGGAGCTGTAATTCTTGCTTTGTACCTCGGAAGCGCGCGCAGCGATAGGAAGAGCTGGGTGCTCATTTAATGGTCAGTTTAGCAAATGCTCTAATAGCTGCAGAGAGAGGATGTGTAATGACTGACTCACAGGCCTTATTCTCATGAGCTGAGCCGCCACAGTCTGGCTCTAATGAGCGCTCTCCAACTTGTAGCTGAGTCCACGTTCTCGGCACAAAGTTGAGCTGATTCCCAGTTGGACTCCTCCGAGGCCGCCCTGTGTGTGGTGTTCATGGACAGGATCTCAATGCACAGGGTAGGGAGTGTTGTATCTTCACCACATATATCTGCACTATCCAGCTAGACAGGTAAAAGAAGAGTTGTTTGGTTTTATTCAATTTGTTTGTCTAGAAATATTGTCTTTTTAGTCTATAAAGCTGTGAACAGGTTACAAAAACACAAGTAATTTGGTCTAGTTTTTAGTACAAACATCTTTACTTACATGTAACTTTTCAATGAGACAGAACCTGGTTTAATGCATCTGTTAATGTTGATAAAAAGTACTAATTCCACTGGCAGATTATTTCACTGATTACTAAACGTTTTCCCATGTTATAAGTTAAATAATCTGCTAATAGAACAAGTACTTTATCAATATTCAGGAATTATTGACTTAAAACAAGATCCTGCTTAACAGTTACTTTATCTTATTTCAAGTGCACTAGGATTTTTTGCACTAAAAACTATAGACCAAAATTATAATAATTGTGTCTTTTTGCTGGGCACACTGAGAATGCATCACTCAATAACACATAACACAAAGTATAAGGAATTCAATTTGTAAACTAACATTTTTCGCTGCCTAACTGACCACACACATAAAGGAAACCAAAGTAAATGTACCTTTATAACCTACATCGATGTTTAAATCAACACATAGCCAACAACCTACATTTACATAACAACCACTGCTAGCATCGCTGTTAGCATCCGGCGCTAGCTGATGCTAACGTTAGGATACAGTCACGTTCAAGACATTATCCAATATCGTTCTAAAACCTAATGAAGTTAATAAACTTTACATATTTATAAACATCACAGCTACAACAAAAATGGTGACTTACAGGCTTATTGTGGACCAAGACTCCATTCATCGACGCACTTTAGCTAGCAAAGAATTCGTCAAAAAAACTTTCTCCCGCAAACAAAACTTTCACCACAAGAGGGTGTATGAGCATTGTTCATCTTCTTCTTCTTCTGTTTGTGGCGGTTGGCAAGCAACTTATTGATGTGCATTACCGCCATCCACTGGACTGGAGTATGGATCGGGATGCTGCATATAACTTCACCCCCCCCCAAACAAACAAACAAAAAAAACTAGATCATTTCTATCAATTTTGTTTTCTTAAGGTAACTTAATAAATAACAAAAATATTCAGAAGTAGATAATTTGTCCAGAATATCTTGTATATTTAACTGTAATTTATTTTCTTGTAAACGACATACTAATTCCCTTCTCTCAACAGAATA
>CAEGAG010153041.1:0-125052 GCA_903067065.1 Brachyrhaphis terrabensis
GATATGTCCCCGCAAAAACATGAGCGAAGAAAGTGTTAGTAGTCACCAGATGTTAGCCCTCGTTCATGGGTTTGTGCTTGTCTGACAAAAATGTGCTTTCAGATTCTGTTTTGCAAGAGCCTTACAAAAATGTCAAAGTAAAATTTAAACAAAATTGAACTGCGTTTCCAAGAATTTTAAATCTCCTACACATTTAAAAACAAATACCTCCACATGGCAGATGGCTGTGGGTTCGGTGTTTTTCCCTAGTGCTTGTTAAGGTTCTTAAGCCAAGATTTGGTCCATAACTGCAAGTTGTGGCTCTGCTCTGTGGGTCACCGATTGGCTAATGCTCCATTAATTTACCTTTGTCTGCCTCACCAATGTCTCTCTGACACACACACACACGCACCCCCACACACTCTGACAAGGTGATGGATTGGATAAACAGCTGTCACTAGTCGGAGATAACCTCACTTGCATCACCGATGTCTCGGAGACAGACACGCGTGCGCATCGGTGTCCCTGGAGTAAAAGTCGCTACACTCACCCTGAAACCTATACACATGCACACACACAGATGTACACGGGGATCATCAAATGACCATTTGTCATTGTAAATTCTGAAACGGGCCGCTGATGATTTATGATGTGGCAACGTGTTAATGTTCCTGGCTCTTTGTTTTTCCTTTCCGAAATGCTTCAGTATTCGGTTGAGGTTTTTAAAATGTTGTCTACATACATTGCCGGCCACATTTATTAAAAGTGATGGTGAGTGTGTGTAAAAAGTCCTTGTATTAATAGATCTTTTATACCAGTGCTAAATGCTCTTAAGACTTTAGAAATATCTAACCTTTAATATCAGTATATCTACCAGGAAAAATGTTAATTGGTTTTAATAAAAAAAAATCCCCCAGCTCATGATTTATTGAGAGTACAAGCTCTTTTGATGATGAAATCAACTCTTAGTCTTCTTATACAGTTGAAGCTATGGATATTTAAACTTTCTTTTTTGCTCTCTTCTTAACTCACTTCATAGCTTTTCTACAATTGTATGCAAACTGTTATGGCCAAGAAATAGGATTGATTTCATTCTTGGCAAACAATTTCTATGTTGATTGAGCTCTTTATTTTTCATTGTGTTGAAACACACTTTTCAGCTTAATAAAAAAATCATTTTTTAAAAAAAATTTACATTTGAATCATTTAAAACCTCTTATTTTGGAGAGTTCATGATGCACATTCATCCTCGCATGTATTCACGCTTTGCTTCACACCAAACCCACCTGCAGTGTTTGTTGCTCTGTGTTGGTATCGTTTGACTAAAGCACATGCTTCTCAGTAAAGCAACACCAGAATCCATGAAAGACCCAACAATAGTTAATTTTTATGTCGAGGTTTTTCAAACAACAAAGGTTTTCAAAGTTTTTATGAGCAAAACAAATCCACAGTATCACAGATCCTCCGTCTTACTGTGCTTCAGAGCAGACATTTTTAGTTACATTTATTTCACAGGATTGCTAGGAGTAGCAATAATTGGGGTTCAGTTGTTTTTATTTTCTATGCATATTTCTATATCATATATCTATATTTGAACATATTTTCTCTGATTTAAAAGTTGGACTTTTCTAAATTCTCCAGTTAGAGATTCTTCTACTTCAACTAAAAACTAACTCATTGGTTTAAGGTTAATTACACATCTTTTTTTGGCATGCCAGTTAATTTTGCTGAGAATAAGCCTGTTTGCTCCTTTGCAAACCTCTTGTCAGTAACAGAATTAATATTTTCAACATAAAAACGGCCCTGCTCATGTAAAATAATTACATCCTCTATGTAGGACTTGACGCTCCGCTCTCGCTCGGGCACGGAAATGTTGTGACTCGAGCCGTCAGCAAGCACGGCCGGTTTAGCACGCAAACGCACGCACCGCCAACACACCTTTTCCCCTTCAATCCCTTCATCCAACCATCTCTTCATCCCTCCTCTCCGCCGAAGCCGACATTTCATTTGCTTTGCTAAAAGTGACAACCCCAGGGAGCGAGGGGAGGGATAGTGAAAGAGCCTGGTGATGAGTTTTGAGCAGGGCGTGGAGGAGTGCTATTTAAAAGCACCATGCATCATTGTCAGGGAGAGAGACTGCACACACTCACACCCACACACACACCCCACCAAGCTGACGGATACAGGAAATGCGCACATGCATGTAGAAACGCAAAGCAGCATGGGTGGCAAACTGAAGTTGACCCCCGTTCCATTTCATCAAATGCCCTCTGAGTGAGCCAAACAGCCTCATCTGTTTTACACACACACACACACACACACACCCCCACACACACCCCCACACGCCATCCCATAGACAGACATCAGTGTCTAGCCTGCTTAAATCACAGCTCACTTAAGCAAAAAACCATATCACTTCACACACACACACACCTTGCTAGTCCCATTTGTGTTAATATGGCCTCTGGTTTTGGGCTTTAGGGTTCATATTTGCCATTATGGAGATGACGGCTTTACGGAGCCCCTATCACCTCACCTTGCATCGTTTGGGGAGAAGACAGGGAAGAGTCAAAATGAGGGCTGACACCTCGGTGGGATTTATTTGATTGCGGATGCGAGGCGGTGTCATTCTGGAGAAGGGGAGTGTGGCAGAAGGAGGAGGAGGAGAAGGCCCCCGGACCCTCAGGCTAAGTGAAAAGGAGACAAGAAGAAAACGGTGGCGTGGTGGGTGTGGGGAGGATTGGTAAAAAAAAAAGAGAGAAATAAATAAAGGACAGGAAAAGGAAGGAGGGAGGGGTGGCGGTGGCAGAAATGCCCCCCACTTTTCCTTTCGTGAATCAAATCAAATTCCCCTTATCGCACATTATTTGAAGAGGTTATCTGGCGCGGTAATGCGGTTACGCGCCAGGCCGCGGCTGAGAGATTTCCTTGTTTACCAATGTTGGCGGGTGTTATAGCTAACCAGGATGGGGGAGAGCGGGGGTGGGAGGCAACGCTGGAGAAGGATTTGGAAGACGTTTGGGGAAACTGGAAACTCGGGTTGTGGGCAAACACTTGATGCCTGCATGAAAACTCATGTAGAGGAACAAGATTGTAAACAATGGATTTGTAAAAAATAAATAAATAATAAATAAGTAAGTGGAGCGTTTTTCAAGGTTACAAAATCAGACTCTGCTTATAGGGGCTTTTGCAAATCCATTCGGGGAATGGTTTTACAGCATGTGCGTTTTGCAAGAGTACCCGTTGCGTTGCATTGTGTGTGGGGAATTAGAGTGGGACCAAGAAAAAAAAAAACTAAAACATGTAGTATATGTGTGTGCCAGGCCATAAATCTCTCCCTTCTGACTCTTATTGTTGTGTTTAAATCCGGTTAACATGCCCAGCAGTCATTAGCTGATTGTGCGTATAATTTACAGGTCTGATAAATTCCCTTCAGAACATATAAAGGAAAAATTTAAAATAAAACGATCCGGTTGGTGGAATGTCAGCCATTTCATTCCTGTGTTGATGCAGGAAAAGTTCAAGCTAGCTTTTTTTCGCCCCCTTCTTTGCAGAAGAAACAGTGTGATTCCAATACTCTTCTCATGTCTGTGGATTTCAGCGCTGAGAGAATCTCCAAATTCACTTACAGAACCTTGAAATGGTATTGAATCCCCTTAAACAAAAACTTACATGTAATTCATGTGAAAATTAATTAAATACACAAACAAAATAATACCTAAATGTGAAATAGAGGTAAATTTTGTTTTCAAAACCTTTTATGAATGACAATGTAAAAGAATCTTGTCAGTATTTGGATTCAGACCTCTTTACTCTAATAACCTTTAACATAAGAAAGAGTTCAAGTGATGCCTCTTTAAGTCATCTAATTAATAAACTTTGAACAACATTGAGGGCTGCACAGTGGCACGGTTGGTAGCACTGTTGCCTTGTAGCAAGAAGGTCATGGGTTCGATTTCTGCTGGGAAATGCTGGCCAACTCTATGCCTTTCTGCATGGAGTTTGCATGTTCTCCCTGTGCATTCGTGGGTTCTCTCCGGGTACTTCAGCTTCCTCCCACAGTCCAAAAACATGACTGTCAGGTAAATTGGTCTCTCTAAATTCTCTCTAGGTGTGTGTGTGTATGGTTGTTTGTCCTGTCTCTGTGTTGCTCTGCGACAGACTGGCAACCTGTCCAGTGTGTACCCCGCCTCTCTCCCGAAGGGTTCACTGCACCCCTCCCGACCCCACTAGGGACAAAGGTGTACAGAAAATGGATGAACAACATTGAGAACTAAGAGTGTCCTGATACTACTTTTTCACTTCTGATACAATACCGATATTATTGAAGCTTTGGGCATTGGCCGATACCGATTTCGACCTGATACGATATCAGCACAATTCATACGTGCTTTTCCGACTTATTTTGTAATATCAGAAAAGGCCTCATCAAGTGCCATTACTCTGAGAACAATAGTCAGTAGGTATGAGAACAACTGACCCATTTATTATCAACCAATGAGTCTGTGAAACAAGCGTGGCTGGATAGAAATGATGGGGTGGACTAAATGCTAGAATGGATTGCTTCTATCGGCATGCCTACATTGGAGATTTTAGATGCATCCCAATATCACCCGATAATTGGTTTTTGGCTGATATCGGTCTGACTTCTGATATTAGTGTTGAAAAATGTAAAGAATGTTGCACAGTTCTGAACTCACCAGAACATGTACTGTAAGCTGCCAAGCAGAATCATTAATCAGAGCTAAACACAAAGTAGCTCTGCAAGAAAACGTTTCAAAGGATTGAAGAATAAAATGGTTCATGTGCCTTTTTGTGGTTACTAGGTGTATGAAGCGCTTGCTGACAAAGTAATCCATCCATTTGAATCAGCAAGTTCCCAAATGCCGGCTTATTGGTGCTGGTCTATCAAGCGAAATTCTGATAAATACCTTAAAGCTGTTACTTTATAAAATGTGACTAGAGTTTTCCGAGGCACTGTGCATCCACTGAAAGGCAGCCGTGCTGGGGAAGATAAAAGTGAAGAGATGACACGTAATACGGGTCATTAATGGGATTTGGACCCTCAGAGTAGCGGGGACACGCTTTGCCTCTTAGCCCATTGAGCCGTGAGGATACCCCAAAATGGTGTTTTATCTCAGGCCCCATTGAGAGCAAGTATTGAGCTGACAATCCTCGTCCTCCATGGAGGTGGCCTTTTACCTCTGCCTATTGTAGTCTGTGACTAGCCGCCTGCGCTATCTAGAATCTATTGATTCCCACTTCATCTGGACCTGAACAACGGAGGGAGAGGAGAGAGACGGAGAGGAAGCAGTGAAATACTCCTTAAATAGTTAAAAGGGATTTTTTTGGGGGGGGGGTGTTGCAGGGGAGATGTTTCTGACAGAAACACTAAAAGCAGAAAGAGATTTTCAAAAGAATTATACAGGCGTCCACATCTGCTAGAGCACAAAGAAAGACCAGGGATGGCTATTGTGCGAAATCCACACTTATGAAATTACAGAGCAAGGAATGGCAAATAAGTATGGGATGGTAAGGAAGCAGAAGGAAGTGAGAGAAATTAGAGCATTTGATAGCATGGATTAAAGGGAAGGGATAAAAATACAAGGACAGGACGCGGTAAAAAGAAGACCACACGTCTTTGGTCTTCACTCTTCCGTATGATCCGACTTCCTCCTCCTTACCATCTGCTGTGTGTAATGGCCCATGGTTGTGTTTGTTTGTGGGACTTATCCTGTTATTTTAGGTTTTAAAAGCCTGGCCAAGGACAGGTTTCATTTAAACACCTCCCAAGCTTCACTTGGAACTTGAAAAGCATGTAAGACATGAAGATGTTCTGTTTTTGGCATGCTATGAAGTCGATAAGGAAGAGCTTTTCAAACTGTGGTACAGGTACAACAGGTGGTACTACTAGTGTTATCAGGCGGGATTTTAATAAAAATGTTAGTGTCTGAAAGGGAAATATGAGAAAATTAACTGTGATGGTGAGCTAAGCTAATGTGTTAGCTACACAAAAAGTGTTGTGCAATTGTCATTTTTGCAAACTATGTCATAAAGAAGAGCAATATGTCTGCATTCAAATATTAACAATAGTTGCATTTTATAAACCCCTGGCAAATCAGTGTGAATGTGCCAAATAGGAGCCAATGATTGTGTTGTTATTTCTGTCTCAATTGGTTTAGTAAGGTAGCATGTAGCAACCTGTTTAGTTGCTATCTTTGAGACAGTACAAGGAACAAAGATTGTGCTTTGCAAGATGTCTTTAAGCAATAATTTATGCCATAAGGCAAGTTAAAGATCTGGTGAGGTCCCTTTATTGGGATAAAATGGAAAATAAGTCTTTGTAAAATCAAAAATGGTACAAAATATTTATTTACTTTTGCATCTGGATGTTAATTAAACCCTCTACGGATTGAGTCTTAGGAGGCCACTCAAGCAGCTCCAACTTTTAACACTAACTCTGATTCTTGGGTTCAGCCAGACAAATTATTGTTTTGTTACAACATACATTGGCACGGAGGATGAACGGATGACGGATGGATGACCTGAACGAAACCAGTGAATGTCGCTTGGTGTCGATGGGAAGAAAGAAATGTTGCACAGGCGAGAAGAAGCGAGAGGAAGACGTTTTAAAAGATGGGTGGAAAAGGAAATGGGAGATGCAGAGAAAGGATTGAGACAGAAAGAAAGACGGACACTGAGAGAAAAAGAGATGAGATGATCCATCTTGACCCATTAGGCCTATATTCCATCATTCTTGTCATGAAGGGAAACACCTCTGTCCAGTCCTCCATCCATGCGTCCATCCAGCATTCATTTACTCTCCAGCTGCTGTTTCACTGAGGAATCTCCCAACTAAAAAGTCCTGTCAGCCCTATTTCCTTGACTTTGTCTTGCCTCTGCTCCCCCCTCCACCTTCTCCGACTGCTGTTTCTTCCCTGCGCTTCCCAAGATTAAACGCTCCCTTGTTGGACCACAGATTGGAGCTGTGAGGTCTAAAGCAGGACATGTGGGAAGAAGTTGTGTGTATGTGTGAGGCTTGTGGCCCAACATTAATCATGTTTAAGGGGCTGACAAGCTCGGTGTGGGACATCGCATCACATCAACACTGCTCCCTTTCCTGTTCCTCTCCCTCGTTCACCGGATTTATCTCTCCGCTGGCCTCTCCCCATCGCTCACTTCCCTCTGGGAAAGGATGAGAGAAAAACAGAGAAGAAATGTGTAGAATATGTGAAATGGGTGAGGAAAGTGACTGGAAATGTATTTGCAAAATGTGCATTTTCCATCCACTTCAACAACTTCAAGTTCTGGGGGGTTAACAACTTGTTCAAGGGACAAAATAAAAACCAAACTGTCTCAAAGTGTTCTAACTTGCTTTCTGCTACTAATGTTTTAATCAGGGGAAATTTGTATCTCTTCTTCTATGAAGAAGTTTTGTTTACTTTTCCATGAAAGGACCAGGTCATCTTTAAGTTATGGTTCTTTGGTTTTAATCGGGGAACTTAAACGCGTTTCCTTGGTACCTATAAAAATTCAAATCAGCTCACAGTTGCACGTTTTACAATCCTTCCTTTTTCATCTTTCTCTGCTTGTTTGCTGTTAGATCTCTGCATTTACATTTCAGCATCGATCTCTGGAAAGAAAAACTCATTTACGTAGGATGTATTATAATTCAAAGGAAAATGGCTTCATGTTGAAATGCAAAAAGAAAAAAAAAAGCCGTAACTGCTGAATACATGTTTGATTTCTCTGGTTTTTTTTAGCATTACAAAAGCCTGAAATTGCACAGATGGAGGGTTTTGTATTTTGAACGCTCGTTTGTGCAAGTATTTGTCAGAAAAATTTTGGATTGGGTTAGATGGAGCCCTGGTTGGACGCAGACTCAGGATTGCAGTGGATTCTCCAGCCTGACTCAAATTATCTTGTCAGTAAAGGATGGTGGGAGTGGGGAGCAGAGTATTCATACCTTTTGATCTTTTCCACACTAATCTTATAACTCCAAACATCAACGTATTTTACTGCCATTTAATGTATCACGTCACAACAAAGTACCAAATACTGTCATTGTGAGACTTGCACAAGTAAAAAGTATGCAGAATTCTTTAAAATCCAGCCACTTTTACTCTTACACCCCCTAAATAAAATCTGTTGCAACCAGCCTAATTGGTTAATAGAGTCTGGTTAATAGAGTCCTCTTGTGTAATTTAATCTCAGTACGGATACAGTTTGCCTTATTGAGTATTTATTTTGGATAACATGAGTGAAGAAACAGCATCATAAAGACCAAGAAACACAGCAAGCAGGTCAAAGATAGAGTTCAGGAGATGTTAAAAGCAGAGCTAGAGTACAAAACATAATCTCCAACTTCAAACAAAATAGCGCTGACCTTTTCCTGCCAACGTAAGAAGCAATCTCCGGCGAGGAAAACCAACACTGCTAATCGTCGCCACAGAGAAATGTGGTGGCGTTCAGCATCCCGTTGTGGGAAGGCTTTTGAAAATGAAGCATTGCTTTCTTTTGATTTACAGTTATGCGCTAATTTGTGTTACGTGTGTCAAAGAATCGCGGTAAAATAAGTTTGTAATTGCGACACGACAAAAAGTGGAGAGACCTCACTGCACTTAAGGGACAGTGAAGTAAAATGGTTACAAAGGAAAACGTTACAGAGAGGAAAGAAAAAGCAGGCATAAGGAGTAAAAGTTGTTTTAGTTTTCCCTTGTCAGACAAGATTTCTATTGCTTCTGGCTTGTTTAAGCAACGGGGGAAAAGCTTTATATAAACCCACATTCTAACGAAGAAGCAATAACTGAGTGGGTACGTTGTCTGTTCTATCCTCATGCAGAGTATATGATAGAGATATATGATATGCACATGTACAATTGTGATGGTCTCGGTGCGCAAGTCAAAGTGGGAGTCCTCCCGACCCGATTCTCCGTGTTGCCATGGTGACAAATAGTCTAAACAGGATGTCCTGGCTGAGAGGGGGGTAGGGGGGGCCTTTTGTTCGCGGGCTAAAAAAAAGCCACATTTGATTGGCTGAGCACTGGAAATCAGGAAGCATCCTCCAAAACGAACCACCGATACAGATTCAATAACAGCTGCTATTTTTAGCCAGCCCAGACAGACCGGACGGTGAACTCCAAGGGCCGCCGTACGTCTGCGAAACACAAAGGGCGCTGGACGACCGATGAAACGCACGCTGACACACAAAACAGGTGGGCCCCACCCTGCTGCCCTGCTGATCAAGGACAATGAAGTGAGGTGGTGTTGGCAGACTCTATACACCATTAGCTCATCCACGGCAGACACTTCTTTAAGTCCCCCTCCCTCCCCACGCACCTCCCTCTCACTTTGACCTCAGAGCAACATTACACAATAAAGTCTGTGCAGCACTCTGGTCCGCTTTCTGTGTGAGTAATCTAATGTATGTTCACTTAATGTCTGGGACTTTATAGAGTAAGGGTGGAGGGGGGGGAGTGCTTTCACCAGCAAAGGTTATTCTGAAGGTGCTGGATTGTTTCTCCAGTCACTTGATTTTGTTTTTATTTAAAGTGCTGTGCACAAGTGCTGATGATCCTCAAACTTTGTCTTACTTTCTCATGATACATACCATGATGTAGCAATGAATCTGTATGTCTTTGTGGAAGTATCTCAAGGTCAGCTGGGTTGGGTAGAAAGCACGGTCCATTAGATTCTTATTGTATCGGATTCTGGTCTTTAACTAGACCAGTCTCTGCGCCATTCCATTGTAGCTCTGCCTGTATGTTTAGGGTTATTGTCTTGCCTCCATCAACTCAAGATTAGCTTTCCTATAGTTATCCTCTACATGACTTATGGCAAACTCTGGGACTTCCAGTCTTCCACTTATTTATTTATTTTAAAACTTATTATTCCAGCTCCTTTCCTTACTTTAAACTCCTCCACAACTTCTTCCCTGTCCTATCTTTAAGTCTTTCTTGACTTTCATGATGCCCGTTTGTTCACTCATGATCTAGGTTTTCACAGAACAGCTGGATTTATATTTAGATTAATTCACACACAGGTGCTTTCTGTGTTGTTGACTTTTGAAGTCAAATGGTATTAGATATTTTTTGGGGGGAATCTGAGTAAAAGGGGGCTGAGAGTACAAGTGAGTTTTTATTGTACCTGTGGAAGATTTTGGGGTCGATACATGGAAAAACGTGGAAAAAGTTGAAACGGTTTGAAAATTTTTTCAAGTCACCATCGACTTTGGGTTTCACTTTACTCAAAGTCAGATTCTGTTGTTGCGCTGATGTCGTCTGTCCCTCTTTTTTGTTGTCTCCAGGTAAAAAGAAGATGTCTCTATATGACAGCCAGGCTCCCGTTTGTCCAATTTGCCAAGTGCTGCTGAGGCCCGGAGAGCTACAGGAGCACATGGAAACCGAAATAGAGAGGCTAGCCACAATCTGCCTCAGGTATGACTGTGCCAGCTCGTAATTATGCAGATATATTAATTCTTCATTTTGCCCAAGCCAAACCCTGACATTATGCAATACTAAACCACGCCCAGGTTTTAAAACAGGTTGAGAGACACACTGTACAAAATGCAAAGGTAAACCTGAAAAGAGCATTGAAGACAATGGTTGGCATTGGCATCATTTAACCCGTAAGGCGTGGGCTTCAGCTCAGTTCAGCTCAGTTCAGCTCAGTTCGCCAAGCAATATTTCTCCGGTGCGCGCATTTGGGTGCCATAAATCTGCATAAAAAGGGAGAAGCATGCCGTCAATGTAAAGCTAAGTGTTTCCTACTGGGATTAGGATTCACACCTGTGACCTCGGGTTCCCCGCCGCCTCTTTCTCCTCCTCCTCGTGGCAGTTGCACGAGCCGTTTTACGACAGATAAATCAACTCCAAGCCCTTTTAACGATGGGACACAGCCATTAGGATCCATATTTCACCTCAAACACACGCCAGGCTATGTATGCGTGTTTGTATGTCTGTGCGTGTTGCTGCCCCCCCACTTGTCAATGTGTGTGTTTGTGTGACCTGCTGTGCACTTTGGCGGCCCAGCTTTATGATAGTCCCCATTAACCCGGGGAAAGAGGGCAACTGACTGCGTCACCCCGCATGGAAATCACTCTGTATTTCTCCAACCTTTACACTTGTGGGCTTCCGCTGTCCCTCTGAATCTACGAGTTCCACCTCATCCCTTTATTTCTCTTTGTCCACAATCACCCTCATCAACTGATATCTTAATATATGTATATAAATCTATCATCTCATCTCTAATACTCCCTGTCATTTTTTAAGTTTCTTGTTGCCTTCTCTTTTTCATCCAGGCACAACACAGGCATCTCTAAGAACTTTTGCTATCTTCATGTTAATTTCCACCATCTATTGAAAATAGGACATGGATCATGCTTTATTTTTTTCTGTGATCACAGGTATTTACAATAACAGCATGAACTAATAATTAGAAAATAAAAATTTCATAAACTCTACAAAATTACGATAATAGTTCTTTTATTAAACTGAATTGTAAGATGATGTATTTGATGGAATTAAGCTGTGAGTTTTAAGGTTCTGGTTAAAGAGTTTTCTACTGCAGATAGATATAAACTGCTTCTCTATCAGCTGAACGGATTAACAACTGGAAGCTATGCTAGTTAAAAGTTAAACAAACTTACCTGAAGAAACTAATAGCTTGTAAAACCTAGGCACTTTGTACAAAAGAAGTGTTAGGATTCATTAAGTTTGAAGGAGCTTTCATTGTCAGTGATACACTTCTTTTACGGAGAAGTTGGAGGTTAAAGTAGCCGCAAGCTTCAGAATTTGCACGGTCATTTTCAGAGGGACAACCAAGACTTTCCATGTGTCACTCCAAACCCTTCCATGTCTCCTTCAGTTCCCTTAACTTTGTTTTATTGCATTTCTGAAGCTAATTTGTATAGAGTGCAAAACAACAAGAAGGGTAAGAAAAAGTTTCAAAGTCTTTTAACTTTAGTTTTACCGCATTAACATTTTTTTCAGTGCCTTCATCAGAGTCTATGCTTGGCTTGTTGCCATTGTGATAGAACAGTCCCAATCCAAATATCAAAAAATGTATGAAAATGTAAGGATGAGAAAAAAAGATGCATCAAGATAAAGTGAAACTGGGAGAAAACGTATTCTCTTGTTAAACTTCAGGATGCGGGCGTATTTCAATTAATAATGAAGGTTAGAGTTTGTCCTTCCCTCTGGATACCAAACTGGTGAAACTCTCTCTCTCTCACACACACACACACTGTTATTTAAGGAAATTGCATCATCCCTGGGTGAGATGGGATGGTGGCTAGCGTCACGCCTGGCTGATTTACCTACTCACCATTAACCCAAAGACACACTGCAAGAAAAAAAGGGATGATGGGGGAGGAGGTGTTAAATGATATAGATACAGAGGACCAATTTCAGACATGTGCTGAAGAAAATAATAATAATAATAATAAAACAAAGAAGTCCATTGTTTTTCATATAGAAAGCAACAAACAAGGGGAGTTTGTATGTGTGTTACATCACAGAACCGACCTTATGCTAAATCACCTTCTGCCTCTTCCTCTCTCTGTCTCTCTGCATGGTGGCAGCCATCATTGAAAGTGACAGTGGGAATTTGGCCCAATTTGTAGTAAATCTACCTTTAATGACACGCAGGTGGTCGCAGAATGAAAAAAAAACAAACCCACGGATATGGAAACGAAGAGACGCGTACGCGCGTGCGCTGCATCTTGGTTGGCTCTTAATGCCTGTTCTCCAGCGTGTCGCTATTTGTTTTCTGCCTTTTCCACTCACAGTCCTGTTCTGTCTGCATGTAAATGGTAAATGTAAATGGCCTGCCTGTCCTCCCTTGCGGCTGTGTCACTTGTTCATGGGCCGCAGCCTCTGCGCCGACATGGAAATCGCACACAGATGTAGAGCTTGGCAAATGGAAATCTATCATGCCCCGTACATGTCAGGTGGCTCGGGGGGTGGCAAAGTCATTTACATACCCCACCAAACTCCACCCTCCTTCTCCTTTTCCCACCTCTGCTGCCCCCTTCCTCTCCCTCCTCCTTTTCCATAATCAATTTACGTCCACACGGCCAAAACCCCTACCTCCCTGCCAGATGACACCAAAAAAAAAAAAGCAATCAGTGTCTTGAATTTACTGTGCCATCAACCTTCTTGATTTCACCAAGAACAGCCTGATCGTTTAAATGGATCGTAGGATGGCTGTCGGTCACATGTAGCCTTTTCTTTTATATACGTATATACATTTTGTCCCGTTACAACTACAAACACGAGTGAGTTTTTGTTTGCGCATAGAGATCCACAGCTCCGGATGGAGTATCTGTCAATAGGGCAACTAGTCATTGCGCACCATCCAAATCTGGCCTTTATACAAGTGTGGCAAGAACAAAGGTGCTTTTCATAGGAAGCCACAAGAACCCAAGTATGGGATACGCAGGAACAGCTCTGGACAGATGAGAACAAAAGTGAACTTTCAGGCCAACAGAAGAAAAAACACCCAATGCACGGCACCCTGAACGCACCGTCCCGTTGCTACACATGGTAATTTGAGGCGCAGGGGAGCTGGTCTGAGTCAATGAGTCGGTATTGTCTTAACCAATAGTAAAAAAAAAAAAGATGCACAAACCAGACAGAGGTTTTTGGTTGTAAGACACTATATTCAGATTTCACCAGACTTAGGTTGTCCATATCAAGGGGATCATATCATCCATATCAGGGTGACTGTGGGTAGAGTAGTCATTTTGTGATCGGAAGGTTGTAGGTTTGATTCCAGCTTCCTCCTGCAACATGTCGATGTGCCCCGGGGCAACGTACTTAACCTCAAATTGTCTAATGACCTGTGTATACATTTGTGTGGGTGAATGTGCCTCTAGTGTAAAGTGCTTTGAGTGGTCACAATGATCAAACATGCTATAAGTTCAGTCCATTTACCATCAAACACACCAGAGGATCCTTCACGCTTGCTTTTATTTCCTATTCGTAATCTTGTAGTTTGTATTCAGACAGTCTGTCTCTAGTGGTGGGACAGGACAAAGACTGGTAAGAAGTAGGAGGAAGAGAGGGGCCCCTACCATGCCCTCACCTGTCCTCCATTTCACACTTCCCTCATTATCAAAACATATTTTAAACTGTATCTGTTCCAGTTGCTTGTTTGGCGGGGTTTCTGCCTCCCGTGTTTCTTTCTTTTCTTTTTTTTTTGACGTGCCAGCCAGCTGGAGTTTCCAGGGCCTCCTAACCCCCCACATCCCCACCACCACCATCAAAAATTCATAGAAACCACAGCGAACAGACGTGTAAACCCTTAAGAAGAGGCAGCGCCAACTTTCCTATCACTCCCTCTTTTTTTGTCTTCCTCTCCTTTCCTGTCTCCTTTCATCATTCCTCTTTGTGTTGCCCGCTCATCCTCTCTTACCACATCTTTCTTTCACCTCGCGTTCCCCCCGCCCCCCAGCACCACCACCACCCTTTCCACTCTCCTTTCATCTCTCCATCACCCTCTCTGTCAATGTGGCAATTTCCCCCCCACACCTCATTGCGGCAGGCACGCAACTGCTGTCCCCTCGCCGTCTCGCTCGCTCTCTCGTCGCTGTTTGACACTGTCAACAAGCAGGTGGAGGTGGCTGTTATTGTTGACGCCTCTGCAAAGGTTCCAGGTAATGAATAAAAGGGGAGATCGAGGGAGAGAGATGAGAGAGAGGCAGAGATGGGAGCGAAGTGAGAGAGGCGTGTGCGAGGGAGAGGGAGAGGGGGAGGTTGGCAGATTCGGCTGCGTTGCGTGGCAGCTTGGCTGTGTCAGCCCCGTGTTTGCTTTCTTTGTTGCCGAACGGGAGAGGCCAGCACAGACACGCTTGGATGCGGACACACGTCCACAGGTGCATCAGCAGAACTTAACTGGCTCTCACGTACCCGCTCCATAATGTGACACTCGGCTACTGTTTGTGACATACTGTTAGATTTCGTAAGCATGAGTTCCGACTCCTCGCTCACAGTTTTCAGGCCTTTCCCCAGTTGCTGTATCAGTGCCTGGTCATATGTAGACCGGATGAAAAACTATGAACGAGCCCTTTAATTTAGCACCAAATTAAAGGGTGCAGATACCAACTCAATTTGCGTTAGCTTTTACAAACATATTTTATTGTAAATAAGTAACAAAACATTTTTTGGATGCAAGTAGCCTATAAACTTCCCCCACCTTCAACACACTTAGGCCATCCCTCAGGCCATGCCGCCCTTGTCATAGAGCCGTACACATATCAAAAGCCACCTCTGCTCCAAACCAAAGAGACCAGACATGTCAGCGTGAGGTGCCATCTGCACTGGAACTGTTCTGTATAAATATATATATATATATATAAATGTTTTGTTTTTGACCTCGGACTCATACAGAAGTTGGATTTAGGGATTTCTGACCTGATAATTTTCAGAAAATGGTTCCTTGGTTCTAAAAATCTTAAAGCTCCACCCTTGTTTATCATGTAGATAACCAATATGCATTGTTTCATAACTGATGATGTCATACCCTCCACCCCCCAAACTTTTATGTGCATATGCCTGTTCTTCTCTGTTTTTGTTCCATTTCCATGGCAGTGTTACAGCGCCACATGCAGGCCAGCCAAAGTTGCTTGCTGTCCACTTTTTGATGGCAAACGTTATAGAAGTGACAAATAGATGGAAATTAGATTTTTGGGTTCTTCTTTCAGGTTTCCATAGCCTCTTGTCTTCCTATCCTTTTGCTAAATCATACACCTACCTAGCTCTTAAAGCTGAGATTTGTTTTTAGGAATACAAACTTGAAAAGTTTATCAATCATGTATGGAAATGACAATATTTAATTTTCTCAGTTAATATTTGAATTGAAAAACTTTTCATGATTTCACCACCATTTTCACACAATGCATGTTATAATTGAAATGATTTATGATGAGGCTGTGGAATATTTCAACTCTCATCATGTGGGAGACCATAGTAGAAGCTGATTCCTGACAACAGATGTCAGCTGAAAATCCAGCCAGTCAGAAGATTTACCGCCTCCAATTGACAAATACGCCCTTTAAACAGAGAAAGAGGTCAATTTTTGAGCTAGAGCATGCTGATGGGTAGAGCGTGTTTTTGGCAGGAATGTAACGCCACAGTCTCTTTTTTAAATGTCAGAGTGAGTACACTGAAAAAACCCAAAATCTGACCAAGTATTTTTTGTCAAGTTTCTAGTGGAACTATTTTGAAAGCTTGAAATAACACAAAACTAACTTACAAAAAGCTTTTCAGACAGATATAAGAGCTTGTTTTGAGTCAACAATTCCCTAGCATTGATGAAAAAGTACTAGTTCCATTGGCAGATTATTTCACTTGTTACATGGGGAAAATGTCTTGTTATAAGTAAAAAAAATCTGCCAATGGAACTATCAATTTTCATCAATACTAAGGAATTATTGACTTAAAACAAGCTCGTATTTCTTGCTGTGAAAATGTCTTAAGTTTTCTAAAACATTTACACTAGAAACTTGACAAAACAGACTTAGTAAGATTTTTATTTTCTCGTAGTGAAAACATGTTTCATAAGTTATATAATGTGTATGTAAATATCTGGTATTAACTGAATGTTTAGATTTTTTTAAAAAAGGACACCATTTACTTTTGCAGAGCAGAACGTTTTACTGGCCCGTCCTTGTTGTACGGCAGTTTGAAAATTCTTCCGTCAGATGAGTAACACATAAACAAAGCCTCTTATTTTTATGATCCACCCGTTCAGCCGTTGAAAAATAAAACCGCTGGTCTACCGGGGCATGCTGTCAGATTAGAGGTTGCGCTCAATTCAGTTTTGGGCACTGTTCCTTCCTCGATCTGCCACTGTCTGTTAGCCTGTGCGCGTGTATGAGTGAGTGACTGCGCCTGTGTGAGCGTGTCCGAGGGTCTGGACTGCTAACGGGGTCTCAAAGCAAACATGACAACCCCTTGCCTCGCCGTGTCAATGTCAAGCCTGTTGCAACGCTTCATGAGGCTCAGAGAAATTTATCTCAGTGTCTGAGTGAACGAAAGTGAAGGAGAGAGAGAGCGAGAGATAGGGGACGGTGGGGCGCGGAGGGAAGGTAGAAAGAAGGATGAGTGGATCAATTGAGAATGAGCATCAAGGAGAAATGTCACATGTCTGGTTTGTTGGCAGGATAAAGCGCAAAACTGTCAATTTTCTACATTTTTGACTCCCCCCGTCCCTCATTTCCAATCTAAGCTGTCTCGCTCGTTTCCGAGCCAAAATGATGGTCCTCAACATATTTTCAGACTGCCAGTGAGCGCCGTTTGGCAGCACTGGCAAATTCTGTTGTTTCCCGCCTCCCGACACATGTTCCGTGTTTACGTGGAAGCGTGGCGGCGTTGGAGAGCGCGTCGTGGCTGCTGTGAAGTGCCTGATGAAAAACAAAAAGGGATGACGGCAAAAGGAAGAGCGGATTAAAATGCACGTGAACGCATTAACAAGAGTCCGGAGAATTTGCTCTCCGATGTGCTGAAAATTTACAGACATTGCTTGTTTTATCAAGGGAAACGAGCTGAACAAGCACGCAGCGTGTGCCCAGACTCGGCTCAGCACCACATTATCGTATAAATCTTCACTAAATTCCTTCTTGTCCTGTTTCCTGATTGCAGTAAGAACGCCTCGTCCAAGGATGGCGTAGCCACTCCGGGAACTCCCAAGGTAAGGACAGGCTCGTATTTCAGAGCAGCGTCTGACTTTAGTGTGGATGTGATTTGCTTAGTTTAGAAATAACATTGTTGGAATGATTCATTGCTGTCCTGTCAATCAGATCTGCTCACATCTTTTCTTGTGTTTCCCACCAACAAACTTACCCAGAGCTGTAGTCCTGTGGTTCGCAGGCAGCCGGCCCAAAAGGAAACCTATTTTCTGGTTTTCTAATAAGATGAGGAGAGATTTAAGGAGCACTTACTGAACCGCCAGACAGAGAACATTCTAGAAGTATTCTGACACGGTGAAATGTCAATAATTACAATTTCTTGCCAAAGTAATCGCATCCTATCATTGTTTCACATTTTTGTTGAGGCACAATCATAAACCTCAGTAGGATTTTATCTAAAAGATCAACACAAAGTAATGCATAATCAATGTCATGTAGAAGAAAAATAACATAACTTTTTGATAAGAAAATCTTAAAAGCCCGGTTTGCATTTGTGGTCAGCCCGCTTTTACTCTGATAGCTCAGATAAACCTCAAATAAACCCTCAGAGAATAAATACCAGTCTTTAAAACAGTGCTTTGGTCAGACAAGACAAAAACGCACCATCCTGAATGCACCATATCTCACTGTGAAACATGGTGGTGTCAGCGTCATACTGTGGGAAAGGATTTTTCAGGAGGGACAGGGAAACTGGTCAGAGTGAACGGTTGGATGGATGGAGCTAAATGCAGGGTTGTCCTGAAAGGAAACCTCTTTAAATATCTTAACATAAAAACCCGGTGTAATTGATGGGCTGGCCTAGTGCCACTACCACCGGGCTTAGATGGATTTTTGGGAGAAAACCTCCTAAAAAATGGTGGCTTTGCAAAGTAATGACTTTAACGCTGGATGCAAATGCCTGCTACACTTTTCAGATTATTTGTTTCATCTTCATTCCACACCACAAAAACATGTAGTCTAAAAAGTCCAGCTGAACAAATGTTGCCTCCAGTTTTTAATCTAATTAATCTCATCTTCATAGAGCGACACATGAACACAGAAAACCTACGGTGACTTTTCTAAAAAGGGCAAACCTCAGCCGCCCAGTTCCACGTTCGTTTTCAACTTCTAACCTCAGAAAGTCGAACACCTCTAGTCAGGGAGCGCTTTGACTCGAACATGAATCCACTGGGGGACCTTGAATAAATCAGTGCCCCCCTCCCCCAACGTTTGGTGCGGAAGGTGCTGACCCGGGCTTAAAACGGAGCGCTGGCGGTGCTGCGGGTGGGCTTGTACTCGAGTGAGGCAGGCGGAGGAGGGTTGAGGGGTGAGCGCTGGCCCTCCTCTGCAGCCGTGACTGCGCATCTTACCGCTGTCGTTTAGTATTCTGCGGCAGGCCGTGGAGAATGAAGAGGGCCGGTCTGAAGCATACGGGCTTGTTGTTGTTCTCCCCCGGCTGCTGAGCACCACCCATCCATTTCATACCCGGGATTAACCCCAAAACTCCTCCTTATGTCTTTTTTTTTTCTTCTTCTTCAGCTGCACTCGCCAGGTAGTTTTGTAGAGAAAAATGTAACACATTCGAAAAAGAACCATGTTCAGATATCTGACGCGATAAGTCATAGACGTAATCGCTATTCTGCCGGGTTTCGTTTTCTTTTTTTACGCTGGTCTTTTTGCATGTTGATTTAATTAGCGCTTTTTAAAGACCAAATTTGGAGAAAGACCTTCATTTTTAACCTCTTTGTAGATTACCACTAAATGTCATATTCTAATGATAAAACTTAAATACATTCCTTGACCGCCCCCCCAGGTAAAGGATTCCTGACCTTTTTAAACCTGTGAAAAAGAAGAAAGATCACACGCACGCACATACATGCTCGCACACACACACTCAGAGAGGCAGAAAAGCACCATGCATAATGTCCAATTTACTGTGGCAGCACTGGAGGTTGGTCATTTCTCACATATTATTATTAGATTACTGCTGTCGAGCACTTAAGCCTCTGCTCTGCCCCTTTCCACTTGATTAATAGGAGATGACTGTAAATACAAATATTTCACAGCTGCCTTGTAAAAAGAAAAGAAGAAGAAGGGAAAAAAAACGAAAGCAGCCACATAAGCACAAATTAAAATATAAGTACGGAGGAAGAGAAAGTGAGAGAGCGAAGGCCGACAGTTGTAAAAGAAAGACATTACCTTCCCTCTCCCCTCCCGTTCTCTCATACCCTCGTCTTCCTCTTACCACCCTTGCTCCTCGATCACTTGCGAGAGTCCCCTGACTGTCTTTGTCACAGGGAAGAGGGTTAGAAGAGGATATTCTTTTAAGCGCGCGCGTGCCAGAGCAGCAGCACAAAGTGTGGCGGGACAGATTTATGGACAGGCGGTGTCCTGTAATGTCGGATGTTTACCCTCTCTCCCGCCAGCCCTCTCCTCGATTTCCTCCCGTTCCCTCTGAGGACTTCCTCACTTTCCAATCGCTCTTTCTTCCCTAACTCCTCTTAACGTCCCATAAACATTAAGTCTAATCAGAGGAAGGGGTTTTATAGACAAAGTCAGGCAGGTTACAGTCATCATCGGTGACGTGTCGCCCTTAGCAGCTGAGGCAATAACACTGCCGGGGTTCTCCAAGGGTAATGATTCCGTATCTTTGCTGCGTCATAGAGCTTCGAGGGACGTAAATAAATGTTAAAATTTTGTAATACATATAAAGAAAACCCTCACATTTTACACTCATCTGCAGTGTTTTGTAGTAAGTTGCTTTGGTTTTGCACGGTTGCTTACTCATCAGTCCTAACACATCATCTGATTCTTTAAATGGTTTCTCTTCTCTGAAGTTTAGCTTTTGAAGTAAAGACGATGATCTGGTTCCCTATTCTTTTTCAGTTTTTTTTTATTGCAGCAGGGTTTGCCGTTTACACATCAATAAACACTTTAAGATCTATTTAAATTGTGCAGTTAGTTGGACACTAATTTATTTTTCCCTAACTTAAAGTTTCAGCTTAATTGACCGCCACAGTGCCGGTGCAAACTGCTGCTCAAAGGCAGAAAGGCCGTTATTTTTTCCTTACTGCTCCACAACTCAGTTGTACAATATGGATGTTTCTTCTGTGTAAAGTTAATTTATTTGAGGTCATCGAACTCTGTGTGAGCATCTTTTAGAACCAATTTTCTTTGTAAGTGCAGCAGCTGTGTAGGTTCCGGTTTTCCCTTGCAAAAATCACCACTGTCTTTTAGCATTGTAATGCAAACAGATATTTGCTATTAAAGTTTTCAAACTTAAACTACATGCTCTTCTACTGCTACCAAACTATATTAGAATGTCATGTGTTTTGCACAAAATTCAAGTTTTTATTAAATACATTTACAATCCTAATGATCAGGGAAATGCATGATGCTACGCTAAGCTTTTCAAATTTTTTCGCTGTTTTCTCAAGTTGAACTGTTGGGGGAAACATGCACAAGCTTTGATATCTTTTCTTCAGCAAATCTCCGTACTTTTTTGGTCCTTATTATCCTGTTGTAGCTTTCAGACTCCAATATGTTATAGAATAACCGTTTCTCTATATAGTGGCAACATGACAAGATCATTTGTGTAGAAGATGACTTTTTTTTTTCTCCCTTCTCTGTTTGCCTCTCCAGTCGATGCTTTTGTCAGTGCACATCAAGAGAGAGGGAGAGTCTCCGGTGGTGTCACCCCTGTCATCTGAAGATGCCCACCACTCCGACAGATATCAGGTCACCAAAGCACACACACACACACCGCTCGAGGCAGTCATGATTGAAGTTATACTTTTTTGTTAGCAGGAAGGTCATCTCTTTCAATAGAAAACATCAGAAATTTAGTTTATTAAAGGAATTTCATTTCTTTTAGTCTATAAGTTCAAGCATGATTCATTCAGTTTTCTTACTAACCCTCCAACTTAGGCCATTTTATATAAATGTCTATCTGTAAAACATTTTTTAAAGACAATCTCTCTCCTTTATTGGCTTGGAGTTGAGACACCTCTTAATCTGATCAAATATTCAAAAACATGAACTCAAACTTGACATTAAAATAAAAATAAAAAAATCAAACATGTTGAAGTTGAAAGGTACATTAAGGCTGTTTTAACAGTCTAACAAAGTGTATGTGATGATATAAGGCACTGAAGTGATAATGACGCGTTAGCGGCAGAATATTATGGTAAATTTTGCTTTCTGATGCCTTCTCAGCAGTTAAGCTGAATAACAGACCAATCTTCTTTAATCTCAGATGTCACCCTGACTGCTTTTATCTATTCTATTCATCAAAATTTGTTCGGCTAATTCTTCTGGCCGTGATGTATCTCCGGGTTAAGTGAGTTTCCCCCTTAACACCATAAAATAAGAACTATTAAGTCCATGCCGACGTTACATCCATACGTTTGGGATGACACAGCTCATAAAGACCTTAAAGCAATAAAGGAGATTTTCTCATTTGGTGAAACTGCTGAAATCACCTTATATTATACAAATGATTAAGTCGATGGGGACTTATTTTAACACCTTGAAATGAAGCATAATGGAAGACTTTACCACCTCCTCCTTTTCAGTCAAGTCTGAGTGCTCACGGGCTTTCTCGCGTCTCCTGGAAACCTGACCTGTCCTCAGCCGTTCACTGAGTGTATCATAATGATAAGGCAGCGGCGGTGGTGGTGATGCACGGCCAGCGGGCCAATAACTCAGAAAATGAAGAGGGAGGAAAGGATCAACGAGGGGGAAGGTGAAGGCCCGGCTGCTCAACAGTTTCCACCAATGGCAGATGGGCTGACAATAAGAGCATCGTTGCAGTACCAAAGAGCGGGTATCCATAACTGTAAGAGGAAATGCTTTAGTCAGCGTATAGTCACTGCGTGTGGCCCTCCAGCAGGTCTGAGGGACACATTTTGCAAAAGACAAAGGTGGATAGGCCAAATGAGTCTGACCTCAATTAATTTCAAAATACTGTACATTTATTGCTGAGGTCATTATTTTTAATGATGCAGGTAATTCACCTCGGGCAGCATGAACTAGCTCGGACCCCAAAATGTTCCAGATACGAGCACAAAAGAAAAAACTAAATGTTAATAATTTATCTCCCAGTGATGAACGACACATTTACTCAACTACAGTCTTTGTAAACCTTCATAGTTTCTGCTACCAGTTTTTGCAAAATACTACAGTGTACTTGACTGACTTACATATTATAATGGTTAAACACCATACTACATAATGTCCAATAAAAAAAAAACTGCAGGAACTGCAGAGATCCATAGCTCAGATGGGAGCATCTCCAGACTGAAAAGCTAGTGGTCATGCACTCTGGAAACCAAGAATAAATCCCTCGCTGAATGAAAACTGTATGACCTAATCAAAGTCTAGACCCAAATCAAATTGGGAAGACTTGAAAATTGATGTTCATTGTCTGGTGTTACAAAGTTTTAAATGTTTAAGGGAAAAAATCAGTCTCAATATCCTCAAACTCTGGTAGAGTACACCCTCACAGCTTGTATCTTTTTCTATTTTTGGAAGAAAAAAAAAGAAATAGCAATAATAGATAGCAAAAGAAAGTAGCATTAAAATAAATAAATAAAATAATATATTATCTCTTTGCTACTTTATAGTGGTAAAATTTGTGGAAATTCATCCAATTTGTGATTGTAGCATGAAAAAAATACGATTTGGCCAATCTTTCTGTACTTTTGATTCTTTATTTACATTTAGCAAATATTCAACTCTTGTATTTCAAACAATTACCAAATTTAATAGTCGAATGTAAAATTGAGAGTGGCCATTTGAAATAAAAATAGTGACACTACCCAAAACATAAGAGAAAAGCTCTAGAAAATAATCAAGATTAATAGTATGGACCTATTTTATTATTGCGAGACATTTTTAATTAAGTAAATAAATCAAATAAATAGCTTTAAAAGTAGTATAGCCAAACCCACCTGTTAAGTGACAATAATCTCTATGTAAATCATCAGAATTGCCTCCTGGAGGTTCAGTATGAAACCCGCTGCTTCCCCCTAGTGCCCAATAGGCGAAATAACAACCAACGTCTCGCACGCTTCCGTTTCCTCAACGGTCACGTGATCACAACAAGCCAACATGGCGTCCTAAATGAGAGCTTTATGCCGACTCGGGCGCCACTTTCAATCCTAATCCATCCGTCTGGATTTGTGGTCACAGCGTTGAGTTTGTTGGGATGTAGAACATCTGGCGGCAGCCCTGAACTCTGGGCAGCAGCGAGTTTTAGGCCCGCTGTTGGCAGGGAGCAGAGGGTCATGGAGGAGGTGGAAAACAAGAGAGAAGTAGGTGAAACTGTTTACCGTCTGCCTCGATAAGCGCAACCCCCCCAGAAAGTATCCAAAGCAATCCCACTCAGAACAGCGAGATTTGCTCTTGTGAACTCTGCCCACTGTCTAATTAACGTCTAATGAGTATTTCCTCTCTCTCCTTTCTTCTTTTGCTTGCAGACATTTTTACGAGTTCGGGCAAACAGGCAAACGAGATTGAATGGTATGTACACATTATCGGTTCAGCTAATTCTGTCGATTAATTTGCCAGTAGCATATGTTAAAGAACATGTGTCACTCTGAACTTTGAAATTAATAAAAGGTTTGAAAAGTATATGTGCTTGTAAAGCCGCAAGAGTTAATACGTCAGGTAAATAGTACATGTTGAATAGAAATGAGAATAAATTACCTCTTTACCAGACCTATATATGAATGATACACTTGGTAGAAAAAAAATAAACCATGATATTAAATTTGCTCTATTTATATTTAACAAATATCTACTTGGGAAAAAAACATGCACTTTGAGTGTAAGGGTTTCTATGGAAACCACAACCTAACTTTAGTGTGAGTCTTCAAGAAAGTAAATGCTTTTTGTAAAGTGCCTTGCAGTGGAATTGTATTAGATAAACTAGGGAACAAGTAGCATATAATTATTAAACAGAAATAAATTTATTTATTTTTTTTATTACACAAAAATCTGAAAAGTGTGGCCTGCATTCATCATCCTTTACTCTTATGTAACTAAATAATATCCAATGCAATTTATTTCCTTCTAATTTCTTCACAAAGTCTGGCTTTGTGTGATTTAATCTTTATAAAATACACCTGTTTGTGAAAACCTTTTAGAGAACTTCGATGAACGAACATTATTAAGACCCAAAAAGACAGCAGAAAGTGGAAGATAAAATCATTTAAAGTAGGGTTAGGTTATAAAATAACACCAAAAGCTTTGAACATTCCACACAATCTGACCTTTGTTGAAAGAAAGTGATAAATAGTCCCATTAACAACACGAGCGCTCAGGGGGATACAGCAGGAAAACAACCCTAGGCCTACATACAGCCTGAGCTACAGTCTGATGTTTTAAATGACATCTGCTTGAGTTGTTCTGAATGGCCTAGTCAATGTCCGTACCTCAACCCAGTTGGAAATCTGTGGTGCAAAAACGTTGACATGTGATGTCCACAGATGGTCTCCATCCAAGCTGATTTGAGCTGGAGCTATTTTGAAGCGACGAAAGGGAAACATGCTAAAAGCTGGTAGAAAATACTGTGAACAGACAAACCAGGTTCGCATCAGTGACGGTGAATATAAATGTACATCACACTTTCCAGATTTTTGTGTGAGAAAACAACTGAAAACCATGTTTTGTTTTGTTTTTGTCAATATTGAACTTCACATTAAGTCCTACATTGTGTTTGTTAATCACAGTTGTTTTACAAGGCACTTTTTAAATCTGGCATTTTGAGAAGTTCTCTCCATGTGGGGACTTAAAGGTTTGAGCTGCACGTAATTAGCAGCCTTTTCCTCTCCTCTTTAAACAGTGCTTCTCTTGATTAACGTCAGGAAGAGAAATGGCATGGAAGCCCCTTCTTCTTTCGCTCCCTCCACACTCTTGCCCCGCAGTTATGGCATTCTGCCTTATGTCCTCCTCTTCTTCTTCTCCTCCTCCTCCCTCTGTCAGTTGCTGCGGTCCCTCTTGGCCTCCTTTGCTTTTCCCAGCCAGCTAAAAATTAATGTCCCCGCGCGCCATTTGCAGTTAAGAAAAAACGACAGAGACTCAGGGTTCAATCACGGCTGTTCGGCCCTGTTAAATTTCTAATTAAATGTGTGGGTGGATGGGGGTGGAGGCTGAGGCTTGGGTGGGGGATCAGGGGGGGGAATGCCATGACAGAGAAACAAAAAAGGAATAGAGCAAAGGCACTGATGTAGAGAAGAGTGGAAAGGAATTGAGGGCGTCGCATCCAGCTGTTTCTCTCTGAAGATGTTCCAGAAGGTGGCAAGTTTGGGCAGATCAGCCATCTTTAATCAACGACATTAGAGCTGAAACAGTTAATTGTGATTAATCAGCTATTGAGATAATTGTCAACTAATTTAGTGATCGATTAATTGCTAACTGGAGTACACAGACTCCAAAAACTGTACAGAAAATATAGACATCTTTAATTCAAGATAAAAAAAAATATTTTCTGTAAACATGTCCCTGCCAAACTGCTTAAATGTCATAGTTTACTACTGTAAAAAAAAAAAAAAAACTCCTTCTAAGCACAATTAATCAAAGAAATAATTGATTAACCCTACACTGTATTTACTAAAGTAACGTTGTTATTGAATTTTAGGCAGTAGGATGATTATTTTCTTACTTAAAAAGGAACTGAATAATTTATTTGCATCTTTTAATGTATTTCTAATCTATACAGATGGCTTAAATGAAAAATCTGCAGAATTTGCCAAATTTTCTTATCTGATTAATCAATTAATTGTCAGAATAATCAGTTAGCCGTCAGAATAATCGATTAGTTGTCAGCATAATCAATTAATCGCCAGAATAAACAACTAATCATCAGATTAATCGGCAAAAATAATTGATTAATTATCAGAATAATCGATTAGTTGTTCAAGTAATTAATTAATAGCCAGAATAATTGATTGATCATCAGAATGATCAGTAGATTATTTGATAACTAATATAATCGTTAGTTGCAGCCCTAAATGGTATAGGTTTGTGAAGAACTCAGTGCAGAGATTCCAAGATAAGTACATTTATTTATTTGTTGTTTTTTTTTTATCCCCTCTCTTTCCTTGTCCCTCTGCTCCAGCTCGTATAGGCAAGATGAAGAGGAGGAAGCCAGAGGAGGGGGGGCAGGTATGTCCGCTGTGCAGCGCCCCATTGGCTGGGAGCGAGGAGGAGATGAGTAGACATGTGGAACAATGCCTGATCCAGGTAGTACAATCCCGGCCCCTAGACCCCCTGCCCTGCCTACCGCCCCCACCTGGACGGCCTATGTCTTCCCCTCTTTTCCCACTCACCTCTCTACTTCCTGTAGATTCTGACCAGTCTCATCCATGCTGTACTGTACAAACAATCATGTCGGATCAGCTGCGAATGACTTGAGCGCAAAGGGGGAATATTCACACCGGACTCGTCCAGTCTGTTTCTGCGAACCGGTGTTTTAAACGAGTCGGCTCTCATCTGCAGGTTATCCCATGTGACACGGTTTTAGATGTAGCCCTCACTACCTGTCCCAGCTAAACGTCACACTCTCTCTTTAGTACTTAACAGCTGTCGCCTCTTCTAGAGTAGAGTGTTGAGATAAATCATTGCTACTAATGAACTTCTTTTCTATCTCATGTCACTGATTGCCATCCATCAAACCTCCCAGATATACTAATGTCTCCCAGCATGATTTTTTTTTTCCATTTGTTGAAACAGTGAAAGGATTCTAGCGTACACAGCCTTGCAAAAGTATTCATTCCAATTTAAGTTTTTTTTTTTTTGTCACATATTCGACATTAAGAGTGAAATGTCTGTCCATGCATCTTTAAAAAAGTCTCCTCTGCTCGCTCAGATTGGATGGAGAAACTTTATGAGCGGTGGTTTTGAGTCTCGCTTCAGATTTGCCTTCCGATTTCCATCTGGACTTTGACTGAACCTTTCTAAAAATGGAATATTCTTGCAACAGAATTGTGGCGTGCAGGCCTATTATGTCAACTAGGGCTGCAACTCACAATTATTTTAGTAATCTATTCATCTTTATGATTATTCAGATGATTAATAAGATAAAAAAAAGGTTGGCACATTCTGCAGATTTTTATATTTAACCCCATACGCATTTTTGTACAATATTAGATATATGTTAAAATATGCAAATAAGCAAAACAAAAGCAATAGTTTTTAACTAAAATGCAGTAGCATGTCTAAAGTGTACGGTTGATCATTTGTAGCAAAAGATGCATCTGCACCTAAAAAAACATTTCTATTTTATGAAAAGCTCCATCTTTTTGCTCGACTTAACATCAGTACAGTGTAAGGCTGATTTGTTGACTATTTTTTTGGATTAACTGATTAATATTTTGACAGAAAAATGCGCTTAATGGGAGATTTTTCTGCTAAACTTGTACCACACAAAGTTGCAACTATGCCACTTGAGGATTTCTGAGTAGAACATATTTAAGGACAAAAGTATTTTTTTGTAGTTTTGGCTTAATTACAGCTCTGAATATGTTGTTCTTTCAGGAATTGGCATGTTTTTGGGTCTTTTTTTGTGTTTGTTTTTTTTATTTTTTAATACTTTTACATTTTATTTTGAAAAAGAACAAAAAAAATGCCCAAACCTTAAATCATTGTTCTTCCATTTCACAGTTTTTTACTACTTTTGTTGGTTTGTCACTTAATACAATACACAGAATTTTGTGGTAGGAACCTGTCACAGTGTGAAGGAGTGTGAACACTTTTGCAAAGCATTCTATCTCAAAACATTTTAAAGAAATGTTTCCCATGAAATCTTTCATTTTAAGTAAATTGAATGAACTAAATTTGTGTAGTTTAAATGCATGCAGGTAAACGTCTTTGTTGAATGTTTGCAGCACATGTCTATAAAATACAACAGTAAAAGCTTGGTGAATTTCAAGTATGACTTTTTAGTACTTAAAAAAACAAACAAGATAGCATTAAATTTTGGTTTAAGTTTTGAAGTACAGGTAAAGTTTGTATGGATGTCTGGTCTGTCACCAAATCGAATCCTTAACCTTGAAAGAGTGCGGAGAGAAAGTAAATTCACGTTTAGCCGCTTTTCTTTGAATCATTCTGTCCTCTTTTTAAAATTGGTCCTTACTTGTTTGTTTTTTGTGGGCCAGCGCGAGGGGGCTCTGGCCGACGAAGACTCCGCTGACATGGACGGCGAGAACGGGCGGGGCTTCGACGAGTACGAATGGGCGGGGCAGAAAAGGATCAGAGCTACGGCCTTACTGGAGGGAGGCTTCAGAGGTACATACACATCTGATGTGATTCTTTGTTGGTGGCTTTTCCCACCAACTCTAGACAGTGTGTTACTGCCGTGAAGGGGTGCCTGTGTGTGTGTGTGTGTGTGTGTGTGTGGGCTTTCTGACGGTGTAGGTGTCTGGTCGGCTGACTGACTGACCTCTCTGAGCTCGGTTGCCACACTCAGTTCCAGCAGTTTGTTCTCTTCTCTCTCGTCCGTCTGTCTCCTCTTTTGTTTCCCTGCTCATCCATCATTCAGCGCGCCGCTGTCCAATGTGAGCAGCGTTAGCTCTCCGAGACCGGCGTCCAATGTGACCGGCGAGCAGTAATGGTACCTGTGGTCTAGCGGCAGCGCGGGCGTTTCCGGGGTCAGCCCGGCTCGGCTCGGCTGAACCTCACGCAACCCTCTGTGTGAAGGGAAGGAAAACACATTTAGCTGGGCAATTGACCCGCTGGTCACCGCTTCGTGTGTGTGCCCAGAAATGCAATTATAGAGCCGGATAGGAGAGCTGGTCATTGGGGAGCGCAGCAGCAGCTCAGGGACACAACACACCTTGTGTGCAAGCATTTAGCTCAATATGATCCCCTACTTTTGTTAGCTTCTGTAAGTTTCATAAATACTTTATCTTCTTTAGATTAGTTTTGCTTAATCCCAGAAAGGGTTGTATGCTTTTACATGAGAACCAATTATGGTTAAGCTTCTTTATACCTTTTTTTCTGGTTTGCAAGACATCAGAATTTGTTTAAAATGCCACATTAAATCAAATTCACAGATTCAGATCCCAAAACCTCTCGCCTTAGAGAAGTGCGACAAGATGGGAGAACCTCTAAGAACCTAAACGGAGGATATAGGTCTGATCTAAGACTATTATGATAAACTTGTCAAGCGAACATTCATAAAATAGTATTTTGTATACCAAATATCTATGAAACTGTCAGCAAATCAAGAATAATTCTTAATGCTTTCAGAACAGAATTTATACATTATTTTTGCTTTTCTGCTCTTTTATAGAGTGGCCCAAATAGATCTAGTTAGTATATAACAAGTTGGGGTTTCTGGTATCTGGTAACCAGATAACTGCAGATGTCTGATAAGCACCTTGCTTGTAGGTTGCAAGCTGTAGTTTTAAAATGCTTTAAGTGATGGGCGTCCATCGTTTTACTTTCTGCCCCTTGTTTGTCTGTTTTTAATAACTGTAAGGATTTCCATAAATTCAAGCTTGTTTTATGTGCCCAAAAATAACATCTAAAATAATAATTTACCCGACAAGGTCTGTTTTTAACGAGTCAAAAATGTCTCAAGACAAATCATTGCTCTGTTAATTGGATCCATGAACTGCCTTCATCCTGATTTAAACAAAAATGATCCCACATTTTATCTTCATTGTATCTCTTTAAGTCGGGGGGAATAGATGCTCGGTTTGAAGCAAACCGCGGTGATGCGAGGCAGACGGAGCTGCAGGCTCCTCATCTCCGCTTTCATGTGTCCCTCTCTGTGTTCGATCTGTTGTTAAACACACATGCTGGGGCCTCACCTGCCTCCCTTCCTCTCCTCTGCTTGCCAAGTGGAGACAAGACAGATCAATGCTAAAGTCTCAACTAAAACACCACAAAGTGAGGCACTTAGGGGGCGGGGAGGTGGATGGAGCCCCTCTTCATCCGTCTCCCGGGCGCTCCCTCCATCCGTCCGTCTGCCTTTCACGTTGTTTAAAGTTTGTAGCCATAGCCCCGAACCCTTCTGTCGCGCTCTAATAGGGAACCTTGTGATGCGACGCAGATAACCGAGGTGGCCTGGGGAGAGCGACTTGAAACACGGAGACACACACACACACACACACACACGCTCTTCCATCTTGACAGAAGGCTCAGAAGGTGGATTTTGTCTTGAAAGCTGCTCAGTGGTTCTGACACACACAGCTGCATCCAGTGGGCTCTCTGGAGCTCACGACCGGCTAAACGGATATAGAGACGTTACGGTTAGGGTGGGGGGGAGGGTCTTCTCAGCTGGCAAGATGAAGAGAGAGACTATTCCTCTGTGAAGTCCCACCATCCTTCCCTCCCTTTGAGAGGCCGGGGAAGAAAGACGTGAGAGGGGGGGAAAAAATCGAACAAGATCAGTTTATGATTCAAGTGTCTGTGAGTGAAGACTTCCCTGTGTCTCACACCGGTTTAGGCGGGTTGAAAGAACCCGTATAGCAAAGATAGAGAGTTGTCTTTATCTGTCTGGTGGTCTGTCTCTGCAAGCTGCAAAGTGGACAGATTTTACTCCCCAACTTTCCCTCATAATGCTGGTTACTTTACAAAGTTTTTGTGTTGGTGCGAAATGCAAATGAAGGTATGATTGGAATGATGGAGTCTTTTTTTTTTTTCTCATCAATTCATTTCAGTCTAACACCACCTTATAAATGATCATTTTTTGTGTAAATGAAGATTTTTTCCATAATTTCCAGACTATTAACATATATACAGCTCTGGAAAAACGAAGAGACCACTGCACAGAACCCCACTGAGAACCTCATGGCTATTCCACCAAATATTGATTTCTGTGCTCTTCCTGAGTTAAAACATTAGTATTGTTGTTTCTAAATTAATAATAACTGGCTTCCTGTGCATTATTTGAGGTCTGAAACCCCTGCATCTTTTTCGTTATTTTGACCATTTCTCATTTTCTGTAAATAAATATTACATTTTTGCTTGGAATTTCAGAGACATGTTGTCAGTAGTTCAAAAAAAGACATTTATTTTTACAATTTCATGGTTTGGAATAAAAACTTCTTCTTTTTTTTGTCACAGTTCAGAACATTCTGGTACATGCATTAGTACATGGAAAACAGAAACACAGATGTGAGCCAAAGCAAAACTGAACAGAAGTTTACAGTTACATGTAACACCCTTTGTTCATGGCAACTAATAACTTAATATCTATGTTGAGTCTCTTTCACCACTTTGATAGCAGTTTGGTCAATGAAGATCCTGACGATCGGCATTAAAATGTGTCTGCCTCCAATTCTCTTTAAATCAGCAAGATATTTCTGAGTCATAGCAACACTTCGTGTGGCTTTGTGTGGCTTCGAAAGCATGATAACTTTTAAAGATAATTTATGACCAAAGACTCGAGGCTTTACCTCAGCCGACGACTTGTACTAGCTCTAAAATGATTCTGAAAATTCATAACACAACAGGGATGAGGAATAAATAAGGTAATTAGTTCGATATATAGTCTGTTTTATTTCTTCACCTTTTAAACAAATATTCTCGGGTTGAAAACGGCTAAAAAATGTGAACCAAAAAAATACTTTCTGAAAGGCAAGCAGCAGCAGACAGATCTCGAGGTGCGATACCAGGCCATCCCGAGACACCCTGGAGGAGAGGAGGGGGATTACTGCCGGTTCAGATGGACCAGAAGGATTGAGGAGGGGACAAATCTCCGCTTTGTACATGAACTTCAAAGATGACCGTCTCATGTCTTTGTGTCTGGCTTCCTCTCTCCCCACCTCTCACACTCCCTCTCTCTCTCTCTCCCTCTCTCTCTCTCTCTGTGTGACCTGTAAATGGCAGGGAGATAGTGTGATCACCTTTGACATGCCTCCTCTCGGCTTATTAGGGGGTCCCGATAATTGCTATGGAAACAAGATGTTGCCAAGGTCATTGGATTGGCTGAGGCGAGCTGCCGGTCGGCCTGATGAGGCCTTTGATCGTGCCCGCCTGTTCAGATCTGCGCTTGTCGCCTTGTTGTGTTGACATGCATATAAATTGAGGCTCTCTTTCATGGCTGCCACGAACCATACAACACAGAGGAGGAAATATGTAGTAAACATGTTAAAGAGTAAGCGATATTGCAGGGAGGGGGCTTCGATAATGAGACAGATCGAGGAGTGGAGGAAGTATTGATTCAGATGATTTGGCTAGCAAGCTGTTTATTAACATGGGCTAAACACTGTAGAGAACAATAAAGAAAAAACACAAATATATATGTTGGACAAGTTTAAAAAAAAAATAAGCTAATTGTGCGGGAGGGAAGAAAAGGTGGAAAATGAGGTGAGAAAAAGAAGAAGAAAAAAAGAAAAGTAAAGACAGGGGTGGGGGTGTTGATACATAATGTGAGTGAAAGGCAGTTAGAGTGTGGCTGACCTTTCCCTGGCCAGATTAGATTGGCCTGCCAAGACTGCTTAGAGGAACAGATAGAAGAACAGGGGGATCACACACATTCAGAGCAAACAGGCCGCACCAACCCTGGCGGTGAACACGCTGCCGCACATTTACGGTGTGTGTATTCACTCCCAGTCAGCTCAGGAGGCATCCAGTTTACAGTAGAAGAGCAGATACTTAAATTACGGAGCTGAATCATATTTAACAAGACAGTTACAAATGTCTGGGGGACCCAGGTATTTCTTTTTGTGTGGTTTATATAGATGCTGTGTTTCCTGAAGCATTGAAGGCAGAATTTACTTTTCCTTTTTTTTAATTCTAAGAAACAAAAGCCACTAGTGCACGTTACTTTTTTTTTAGGTGCATCACACTTAACTTTGCAACATTAACATGTAAATGATTATCAGTCTAGGAAATAAAATGTATTTATTTGAAGCAGAATCACTATTTCTGATTGATTTAGACCACCATTGGAGATATATATGTCTGTTGTTGAATACAGGAAGATGGCCTGTCAGACTTCTTCTTTTTGCCTTTGAATGACTGGCGCACTGGTGCGACTTCAACATTTTGTGACATGATCTCATCAGTGATCAAATTGGTTTTACTCTAGAGCCCTGAACCATTATCAGTCAACTTAATTTAGATAAATTTCAACCTATTGGCTTAAAATTAGGACATTAAACCTGAAATATACGAAACAAATTACAATAATCAATATCAATATGGAGGAAGCCAAGTGGAGATTTGTCTTATGAATCTCTGAACAAAGAAAAAGAAATGTAACTGCACTTAAAAATGCTAACTCAATAAATCATTAAACTATGACCAATTCTATGATAGTGAGAGAGCTAGGCTCTGCTTAAGTAAAACATTTCCAAACCATGCCACTTTCATCTTGATATGAACAGCTTCTGGCATACTGTATGAGGCATGCGTTAATCACATCTTCAGTTCTGGGCTCAAAAAATACATTGAGGAGAAGCGTCTATGCTCATCTACCTACCTCTATAAATTCCCGAGTTAAATGTGAGGGCAGTCTGTCGGCTGTATTGTAGAGAAGGCTTTCGGGCGAGCTCAGTCAACTGTGTTGCTCTCTGACAAAGACCCCGCAGTGGAATGAGATGCAGTTGTTCACTGATAGCAACTGTTCCAGGAAGTCTAGTGTTGGGACTCACACAGGCGGGTTAAACAGGACGGGTGTCAGCTCCGTCTGGTTCTACCCTCAACTCCCCCCACAGACGCTTATAGGCAGCCCACTAGTCCACCTGAGAGCTTGTAGAAATTGGAATAGGTGTAAATAAGATGGCTGTCAGGCCTGTCACTGGCTGACACACACCAACGGCTTCAGGCGCAACACACACGCATGCAGCCCAAACGGTAAAGGGTCTGAGTAATATACACATTTGAACACAAACACACCCCCAACTACTTTTGTGCTGCAGATAGACATAGTTTAAGTGACAGGTGAACACACACACACACCTTGGAGAGATAGGACCTAAGTGACAGAGGGACAGACAGTCTCAAACAAACATGGAAAAGACACTTGTAAGTGACGGACACACACAGAGCCAACTCCTTGGTTAAGTAGAGCTGAAGGGAGCAGTCAGGCAGCGGTAAGGGTTTGTCTGAGCGTTCATCACTTGGTTTATATAGGTGCCATTCACACACACGTACACACCCCTCTCCTTCTCAAAGATTGATGGGTAACGAGTCAGTCTTCATCTCCTTCTTTTTGTCATTTGTCACCCGGGTTTCTGAAAGTCTTTAAGTTGATTTGCAGAGAAGTTGAGTTTAACATGAGCTTTAGCCGTCTCAGAAAGTTAGGTCGCTTCCAGCTTCATCAAGCAATACGTTGTTTATGTTGGGGGCTTAAAATAACCCTTAATGATTCAAAAATACAAGGGCAGACATTGTATCAAGATTGTAAATCGAGATTTTGGTTTTTCATATTTATACTGTAAAAATATATGTTCTACTTCTAATTGGAAATTGAAGGTATATCAAGTCATGGGACAATTAAGAACAATGGTCCACTCATGTGTACCAGTAGTCAAAGGCCTTTAACCAATATGCTAATTGAGGGTGTTTTCGCACCCAATTGTCCAGTAGACTCTGTTTCTCTAAAAATTGCAATATTTGCTAAATTTTTCAGCTGGTGGTTGCCCACTGCAGTGTCAAACGATCTAAACTATTTTAAAACCTGCCCTCACCTGGTCTGTGGTGCTGCACCAAGAACTACTGAAGGAAATTACATAAAAACCTTAGAAGAAGACGTAAGCATAACTTCCTTCTTCATGAAATGTCAACATCAGATTTTAGTGACTGTTGGATTTCCTTTTTATCTTTTGTAAAAGACTACAAACCATTTCTCTCGTTCATTTAAGACACTCGCGTTTGTTTTGGTTGCATTTACCCAGAATTCCCTGTACTATATTTCTCTTCCTGCTTTCGGAGCGGTGGCCAGTCTCCTTGCATCATGTGCATTTGAACCGCTCTAGAGTTCACTTCGACTGAACTGAGCCCCAGGTTTTGTAGGTAGACCGCTTTTTTTAGTCCGCATCAGAGTTCCCCAAAACAAACTGGACTTTCTCAGCAAACAAACTAGAGTTCTATTAAAGCGGACTAAACGGGGATGATGTGAATGCATCCTTAAAGTATTGGTGTGACAATGGCTCACTCTCTCCACAGGAACTGGATTCGCCACATGCAGTATCAAGGAGAGCGCGGCAGACAGTGACGCTGACCTCGATGTGGACGGAGACGACACGTTGGAGTACGGGAAGGCCCAGTACACTGAGGCCGACATCATCCCCTGCTCCGGAGCCGGGGAGGACCAAGGAGAAGCCCGGGAGAGGGAGGCGCTACGAGGAGCTGTGCTCAAGTACGACGTCTTCAGCAAAACCCTAGCCGTGTTTTCAGCGGGGTTTTTTAAGGGCATTTCGAAGTGTTTCATTAGAGACAGTTAATGGTGGCAGTAAAATTTGAATTTAAGAGTGAACTTTCTTTTTTTTTTTTTATGTGTGATTAATACTACTTTGCAGCCCTTGCATCTTGTTAATTACACTGTAGCGTAACATCTGACAAAATTACGCTCCAAGCCAGTAGACGAACATACCTAGTTCGCATTTTCCTTAGCATCTTTTTTTTTTTTTTTTCTGCAATATTTCAAAAATTTTCTTAAAATTAGCATGACAATTAGGTGGAAGCATAGATAGTGGATGAAATACTATACTTTGCACGATGGAAAGAACACATGGGCTGTTATACGTGCTGATGGTTGTGCTACTGTGTTGCAGCGGCGGGATGCCTTCCAACAGAATAACGCCCGAGTTCTCCAAGTGGGCAAACGATGGTAAGTAAAGCACTAATTGTGCTTTTTTAAAATTTTTATTAAAAAAACATTATTATTGTTCCGGGCAGACTGATATGGATTTCTGTGGCTGGCAAATGTGATAGACAGGAGTTAATAAGTAACTGTTACCTTTTTTGTGACCACAGAGATGCCTTCAACGAGCAACGGGGAGAGCAGCAAGACAGACCCCAGCACTCCTTCATCATCATCATCCTCCTCCTCAAATGTTCCACGTACCTGTAAAAACAGCGAGATCGAAAAGTAGGTGACACTCTAATAATCAAACATGGAAACAACAATCAAAATTTAAAGCCAGGATTTGTGAATTGCTTAATAGTCTTTCTACATGTACGCCTCATATTTTCTCAGCATCCAGATAGTTTTCTTTCATCAGTCTTCCTGATTGGTTGCAAAAGGATGCATTTCTCTTGACCTTTACACATTTTGTCATGTTATAACATTTGCAGAATACTATAAGAAGTCATCTTGGCAATTTGTCTCAAGTGAATCAGGACACTGTAAAACATGGAAAGTAAGGTGCTCTGGTCAATAGAGTTGTGGCACCACTTGAAAAAGTGCTCCTCTTCTCATCTGATTTAAATTGCGATATTTTATGAAGAGCAGGCATAGACATCAGTTGCTAGTTGTGGAAAGCTTGTAGAGACGTACTGTGTCACCAGAAACCTAAATAAAATATTATTTGTGGTTGTATTCTAAAAATGTTAAAAAGCTTAAGGTGTAAAACTGCCTTTTCAAGACATTATTTTCACCCTGCTGCTAGCACTTAAGTTATGGTTTGGTCTTCACGGCTTTGACTAACATGTACCCCTTCGACCATGACGACAGTTCAATAGAATAGATTATTTAAATGAATTAATCAGCACTGTGGGTGTGCACATTCTCCATTATAAATATCAGCAGATTGGATAATTGGTGGACAAACCGAGCCGCTCGAGGTGTATTGATTAGAAACTCCACTGTCAAGACAAGAGTGAGTGTTTGTTAGGTGTAGAGATCCATCTAATGCCTGGTTCTTATACAGAGCGTGCAGCTATTCTGATAATCAGTAAAAATAGTTAAACCAATTCACCAACACACTTAAGAAACCCCTTAAAATCGAATTTTTGCAATAAACAGATACACAAGACTTGTACAAAGCGCCTGCTCTACAAAAACTTGAATGAAATATGTTTTAATCGTGTTATTTTGTTTAACTCCCAAGATCCAAATGAAAACGTTTTGTTTTTGTTGGTTTGGTATAACACTGAAAATTGCAACCAGTTGAATAGAGGAAAACAAAGCAAACACAGACATTTTATTGAATGGAAAAGTCTATGTTTCTGGAAAATGGACAGAAACGTTTAGTGAAAATAGTCCAAGTAAATGAGTTTTGTTTCATTAGAGATTCTTTGCAAATGTTAAACCAAACCACACAAGAAAAACTGCTACAAGTCTGCTGATATTAAAGCTGACTTATTAGCACATCTAGTTAGCACAATGAGCTGATGGCTGGTCGTACACCAACCATAATTAAGATGTTTCCGTTTTTGCACATCTCTACGTATGGTATGAGCTCACATTCATTAATGTACAGTTTGTGGTGGTTGATAAGAGTCTCTTTCTTAATCAGAAGTGAAACATGGAGAATGCGCCTGATGAGTCTTTGTTCTGTGTTTCATACAAACAAGTTACTCTTTTAGGTAAAGAAGGGGAACTATGTCTGTCAGGAAAGGAAATAGAACATATAGCTCTTTACATTATTACTATTAAGATCAGAAATAAGTGTTTTTAATAATAATAATACAACCTAAACAAAAGCACGTGTCTAGTGCTGTGCAGGAGAAATGGCTTGTTGTCTTTTACCAAAGAGAAATTCTGCAACTGGTAAAATCTGATGTTACTCCATTTTTGTTTACATTTTATTAAGAAGGAAGTTGTGCTCATGTTTTGGAGGTTTTTTATGTTGTTTCCTTCAGTGGTTCTGAAGGAAACAACAGGTTAGTGGGTGAACAGGTCTTTCAAAGGATTTTATTGGTTTGATACAGTGCGGTGTGAAAACGAACCGCACCAAATGTAACCTAACACCCTAAATTACTCAAGGTGGTTAAGAAACTATGTGAAACTTTAAACATTAAAAAAAAAAAATTAAATAACTTCTTTTTTAAGTTTGAAAGGACCAGTACTGGACTATGGACCAGTACTTTTCCGTTCCCACCATTGTCCTCGTCTTTGTTTTCTGTCATTTCTGTGGCGCAAATATTGCCGTGCTTTGCCACACGATGTTCTCCTGGAGACTTTTAGCGGTCACCTGGAGCAGAACACGCTTTAATCTAAGCGTCCATTTAGGGTGAGGCCATCTAGATACTGAATGATTGCATTGGAACAAGCAGTCAGGTGCCTGGCTGGAACAATTCCCCGCCTCACTCCTCTCGCTTGCTATAAATGCACGAATTTGTGGGGCTTCTGTGTCCTTCCATCCTCAAATGAAAATGAGATTTGTCTCCTTTTGTTACATTGATACATTGTGTGTGGGTGTGTGTGTGGTTTTCCACAAGGTAGCGTTGGTGAAATCTCTCTCTGTCTCTGATCCCAGATGGGTAATGATCTGGTCGCCTCCCGGGGCGTCCTCGTTCCCCTGCTCATTCCCCTGCAAGATAAATGAGTTCTCTCTCTCTCTCTCTTTCACTGATACACACACACACACACGTACATCGCCTGAGATGTTCTTTCCTCTCCAAGATAAATGGCCCCTCCATTGCCGCCAATGCGATTGCTGCCAAATTTGGCGCTCCAGCTGGAACAATGCGGAGTGATTTCCATGTGGTTTCTGCAAATAATTGAATCTGTCCTCAATTTGGAAGTGATGAAGCTAGATTTCTACCCCGCGCCCCACCACCCCCTTACACACACGCGCACACCCCCACACACGGACTCTGCCCCAGTCGTCTCTACATTTTTCCTTGCGTTATTTCACTGTCCCATTCTGTCTGTCCTGTTTTTCTCGTTCCTCCCTTCCTGTCCTCTGTCTCAATTCCTCTCAGCTATTTACAAGGTCCCCCCAAATCCCCCACCTCTTAACTTTTGCTGCGCTTGCTCACACATTGGGAAGAGGCAGGGGAAATCAATAGTGACTTAAATGTTTTATCATGGTGTCTCGGTGTAGTTAAGGCCTCTGCTAACAGGGTGCAGCACAGAATGATGCTCGAAAGGGATTTACAGCAGCAGCACATACTTGGGAGATTTATTTAAGGCGAAAATGTTTTACCAGAAGAGGATTTCAAATTAATTTGTGTTAAATTTTATCCGCTGTATGTTCTCCTGCCGAGACAGAAGCGAGAGTGAGGCCAAAATGTAGACAGACAGCAGATGAAGACATTGAGCTGATTGAGATGGATGGTAGAGATTCCCCGCTACACACACAAGCACACGCACACACACCCCCACGCACTAATGAAATGAGAAATAACGTCACAGATGCTGGGAACAGGGCGCTAAATAGAGGAGAAGCAGAGCCATCTATCTGTCTCTGCTGGGCTATCCTGCTTGCTTTTTTGCCATGAGGAGGACTTCAGTTGGAAAACACCAAGCCGCATTAGCTGTGGAACGACAGTAAAGTTGAACCGAAGTTTAAGCAATCTGGCATTTAGATCGAAGTAATGCATCAGTTCAAAGCAGGACAATGTTTTAGGGTTTTGTAGTTACAGAAACTCTTTAGCACAAACAAAGCAAGCCTGCACTAGCAGTGTTGAATCCACTGAGACTAAAAGGTAAAACTGTTTATACCCTTTCAATGTTATACACATTTTTTCACAAGACCTCCAATATGTTTGTATTTTATGGAAATTTTTGTCTAACCAGATCAACACCACGTAAACATTTTTTCTGAAGCCATGTAAAGTTGTGGTTCAGCTCATCATGTGGTGGAATCTGCAGTATAACTTTTACAAATTGATGTTCACAGATGTCCAAATCTTTTTCCAATTGTGGTAGAGTTCACACATCGTCAACTGGATGGGGGAAACCCTCAACGAACAGATATACGGAGAGATTTCTTAGAAACTCACCGCCCAAAGGAACACGCACAAAGTGACCACAAACACTGCCAATGGAGACGAAGCCAACTTAGCTAGAACCAAGCCAACACAAACTTAGAGTGAGACTTAACAATGGAGAAGGGACTGCAGACTACAGATAGGAAACTTTCCACATTATTTGGCTTGTATGGTAAAAATGTGCAAAAGCCTATGAAATAAATTCACCTTTTTCTAGTGTAATCTCACTCTGAAAAACATTTTATTCCTGAACATGTATTCAGTGAAAAAAGATATATGTTAAGTAGGTGCTACAACTTTTTAACCATGGGCAAAAACTACTAAATAAACTTTGCTGAAGCCTTTTCTAAGTTACAATTAAAATTTTTCAGTTGTTTAGTATGTCAAGAAGATGTTTTAATTTATAACTTTCTAAGGTGTATGTCTTGACGTGACACAGAAGCCCACGTCTCAAAAGACAAGCACAGCATTTAGTTGAGGCATTTAGTTAACTACTGAAGGTGCATTGACCTTCAGTAGTCATGAAATTGCTACAAGAAGGTAGCTACTTTCCTAAACTAACTTACTCATATCCACAACCAGAGCAATAATTCAAAAGTTTGAAACAATTTGATCTGCTGCAAACAAAGCTGAAAAGGAATCCAAGTCTAACCTACTACAACAATAAGCTGGTTACTTGTATATTCATATAAAATAACTTTTATGCATTCTGGAAATTTGGGCTATGTATGCTGTGTAAACTGAGATCAGAATTACAAGATATTCTACTCAGCAATTTAAAAACTGACTTTCCCATCTGACAAAACAAGCTCCTGGCGTTTTATATCCTCAACAGCACATTAATGTGTTTGAAGATCTTAGAAAGTCATGATACATAAAGTTAAGTCTTTTCATTTAAAGCCTCATCAGGATAAAGAAGCTTAAATATTACTGGTTTCCACATAGACACCTTTTTCAATAGACCCTGCAGTCCTATGAAAAGAAGAGCAATTCATACCACGTATGCGTCGTCTCTGTTCAAGGGCTACTGTACGTTTCAGGCCGAGTTTTTCTATTTTGGCTAAAAGTGTCAACTGTCTAGGTCAGTGAAATACACAGAGGATTTAAGGATTTTCACATGCGAGAGGTTACCACTAAGCCTGAAGTTCTTTTTTATTATTTTCTTCTTGTTTGGCCCGATTAAGTCGTATTAGTTTCTTCCAAACTTCTTCTACCTGCAAAGTCCTCTGTTTTTATTTCTTTGTCTGCTTTCATTTAGATGCCAAAAGATTAATGTTATTACGCTGGTGGAACATAAAGCAATTTGTTTTGTTTGTGTGCTGAATAAATATTTATAACGGGAGATTAAAAAAAGTGGCACGCTGAAGAAGTGATCAATGTCAGGACAAAATGAGCAACCTTTTGTCCGAATCTTTTTCATAGCGTCTCTTTGGAAAATGAAAAATATCCCTCGGCAGAGTTCAGTGGGTGACGGAGCCACAGAGGGACTTAATAGAACCGTTAAAGGACAGTTACAGTCCAGATTTGTCCAGGGTCTGCAGCTCTTTTATAAGCTGGCAGGCTAATCAAGGCTAAATGGCTTTTTACAAGCTCAGCACTAATAAGAGGAGAGGGTAAGTCAGTTTATAGGGCACAGTGGTGGCACGTCAACCTGGGTCTTTATAGACACAGGATGATGATGGCTTTACAGGGAGGCGCAGGTCTGCTCTTCATACATGTTTAGGAAAGTACTTAGAACTTACTGCTGATCCCACTGACTTGAAGCAGTTCAACCGTCAAAGACCTCGGCATCCTGCTGGCAATTCATCAGGAAGAACCCAGAGTAGCTAAACCATTCTTGGTCAATTCCATACAACGGCGAAAAGGTGTAAACTCAATATCTTTGAGTTTTAAGACAAGTCATGCAACAAGATCTCTTGATAGTGAAGTACACAACTTAAACCAAGTGAATTTGGTCTCTCAAATCAATACTTATTAGCAATGTCAGCATGAGTTGGTCTGGTGGATTGAGTCTTCGCTATTAATATGAGGGGGTTTGCAACTCATTAAGGTCCTTTTCTACTAGCACCTAGCTGCATGGCTCGACTCAACTCTTCACAGTTTTTTTTTTATTACGATTGAGCAACAGCTCTAGTGGGTTGGATGTTCATGTAATTGGGTGGCCCCGGAGCCTAAAAAGTGGCATGACATGATCTGTACGAGACACAAACGCAACACAACAATGGAGAATATGAAAGCTAGAATAAAGCCAGGAAAGGCTGTGGACAGTGAGACCACATACGCTAAAGAAGTACAGTCTTCTGACGTCCCATTTTCATTCCGACTTGGCGCATTAGGAACCTCAGCGAAGAAGGGGTCGGTACCACAGAACTGTTGCTAGTGGAAAATCCTTATAACAGAGTCAAATAAGTACTAGTGGAAAATGTTCATGAAGAACTACTTCTTATTCTACTATTAGTTGGCTTGTTGTATTGACAGTCGACTAAAAACAACTTGGCTGCAACAAGTGATTCTACACGTTTTAGTCATAAACCCAGTAAGCTCAAGTTAACTGTGCAGCTTTTGGTGGCACCTCATTTATGAAATGTTCACATACTTAAAATGCATTTTGTTGAAATACCTTTTAGGTGGCTGGTGATTCCTACGGTATGGTTAGTCTGAAAAAATATACAACCGTTTGTTGATGTCACAAAAGTGAATAACCTGCGGCAATTGCTTTTATATAAAATAGCTTGCCAGCCGGTTAGTAAGCTGACAACACTATTTTAAATCAGTTTTATGCTAATTAGAGCTCTGAATGATTCTTTTAAAGTTCCCAAAGTATGACTTCCTGTTTATGGCAAGCAGAAACATTTCTGAGCAGTCAGGTTTATCTTATCTGTAAGTGTGAGAAAAAAGAACTAGTAGATTTTTTATTAAGTCAGCTGACCAGCAGTGTAGAGAAACAGGTGAGGGAGGGGAAGCATTACATTATTCTATGCTCATGCATCTGGAGAAAACCGGTCATTCCAGCACTTCCTTTGACTAATATATCAACTATTTATTGCTGATATATTAAAGTATAAGTTTGCTAAAGCTATTTGATTTTAAACTTCGACAGACAAATGAGAAAGTCTTTCACTTTCCTCTTGTCTTTGCTGCGTTTGTTGGAAATGGAGCCATATCTTGCACCCCCTCCAAACCACAAACACACACAGCTACTTACTGCTTGCGTTTACTGTCCCTTCCTTCTCTCTGCTTGTCCTTCCCCCACCAGATCAATACCATAGATCAGCAAAGCTATCAGGCTGCAGAATGACCACATCACCATAAATACACACACTCATCGTAACACACAAACACCGCCGCTGCATCTCGGCGGCGAGCGAACGGACGGCTGTAATAAACATCAGCCGGCTCGTGTGCCCGCGACTCACTCTGCCGAATTATCATCAACGTTTGCGGTCGGTATTGATTCGGTTATGGCTGCTTCATATGCTGCTGAACAGTGTTAAATGCACATTTTCTGGTATGGTGATGCACATTAGTCAGAGGGCTGTTCACAGGCAGGAAGAAAGAGAAAACTGATGGAGTGAAGGACAACAAGAGGAGTGTGAGTACGGAGGTGAAGATCCAGAAATAGAGAGGCAGGATCATAAAGTGACATGGGCAAGTGGAAATACAAAGACATGGAGATGTTTCAGCGTAAATGCTAAGGAAGTTAAACTTTCCTTGGGTTAGCAGACTTATGGATATTAAAAGAGATGATGGAGATGAATATCAACTATTTCTTTTAATTCCTCTGAGCTAAATGAAAGGAGTCCATACGTGGTCATAAAAAACATGGAAAAGTAAAGAATAATATTTATATAGATTTACATTGAAGTTTTTGATAAATGGTTTTTGTATTTATTTATATGTACATGTGACGTCCTGTTGTTTTCATCAAATCGCAGCTAAAGCTTTCTCAAGATTACATGACATTTTGTTTTTGAGTTACTTAAAAACAAATACATTCACACGTGAATACGAAAAATTTAAAATGGACCATCTCTTTCTTTTTATTCAATAAATAGCAATATTAAACTGCACTGGTGTAGTTTAGTTTGGATGACAAACTAAACATTTGACACTTGATTTATTTTTTGTTTCAAACCAAATAAACTTAGCTCAGAAGCTGTGATTTATGAGATAATATCCACATTTTCATAATAGCTATGAACTAGTTTCCAATACTTGAGTACCTACTCCTATTTATTTTCCCCCTTGTGCCGTAGGGTGACAGAGGAAGAATCGACAGCTACCACTATGGAGGCTCTGAAGGCCCGAATCCGAGAGTTGGAGAAGCAGATCCTTCGGGGAGACCGGTACAAGTGTCTCATCTGCATGGTGAGCAAATCTTCCTCTGAAAGCTGTCCGCTAGGCTGTGCATCATGCCTCAGCCACAGCATCTTGCAAAAGTGTCTACACTCCCTGTACTTTTTCACATCTTACCACAAAACATAAAACGAGTTTCATTGTTTCAACGCATTCTTATTATTGTTATTGGAGATAATTAAGTAGGTGAGGTTACTCTGGAGGAGCTGCACATATCCACACAACAGTCCACTCAAAGTCCAGAGCTAAATTTGTTATTTTTTATTAACTGTATGTGACTAAGGCCAAGGGGTGTGAATACTTTATGCAAGACACCTTGAAAGTTTTAATATCAATCGATTCAGTTCCTCAAAACTGAGGAAATCCTATTAAGAATTTGAGGCAAAATCTGCCTTTTTTTTTTTAATTGAAGGCTATTTTCTCTGACCATTTTCCATATTGCTCTTCAAGAACTTCACAGACGCCACATTATCTTGTAGCCTGCCTGCGGCTTGCTTGTTCTACCCCAATTTGCATGCTGAGTAACATCTATATTTACCTTTGACTTTTTTTTGGTGTTTTTATGTATATTTTGTGGGTTTAGCCCTTGCATGGCCCTGCAAGTTGATGCAACTGTCTGCATGATATTCATGATCTAGTCAACAATTTACCTGCTAGCTTTTGTACGTTAGCAGTGCATGATGGCAGCTGAGTCAGCGCTAAGGTGCTCTGTTATTTAGCTGTTTTTAATGGAAATTCATCAATCAGTATTATCAGAAGAAGGGGACAATATTCATGTTTCATCAGACACCTTCCAGCTGAAGTTACATCCCGTGATCGGTGTTTGTCCTCCCCACTTTATGTCAAGTACCCATCCTGTCATCCTTCAAGCTTGTGGACAGTTCAGCATTGGCATTCTGTTCCTGTGTGTGTCCGCGCGCGCACGTGTGTGTAAAACGGGTAATTACCAACGCCTGCGCTTCCTAAAGGTCACTTAGTGCCTGAGGTGACACGGAGGGCAAGGCACAGCGATCGATCACTCACTGGCCCATGGACACGCGGCTCCTCGCCACTCATCTGTCACTGTCCTTTATCTCTCTCACACTCCGGGGGCCCCGCAGAGAAACGCAAATATGTGTCCACACTCCTCCATTTAATCTGTCTCTGTCTGTCTTTAGGTTGTCTCTGTCCTGCCCTGTCACGTTGTGTGATCTAAAAGTCATCAGATTAGTCTCACTTGTTCCCAGGGATGGGGCGGATTTTTGAAGGAGGCGGAGATTTCCGTCGAAAGCTTCAGAGCCGATGCATAAAAATAATAATAATAAAAAAAAAACGATGAAGTTGTCTCAGTGATCAGGATTATATGAGCATCATTTATACATATTCCATCATAATAATTTACTTTATGAATTAGAACGTTTGTCATTGTCTCGTAATTTACTAAAACATATTTATTCCTGCTGCCACCATATCGGCACATTCTTCTACCTTCCTCTAAGCAGCTTAGTGCTCCATCACAGCATCTGCAGTGGATTCTTACCCCCACCTACTGGTCATTTTTGGAAATTTAGTGATTCTTGAGAATATTTCTAAGCACAAACCTATTGCTAGACTGGTAATTGTTTAATAGTAGCTAATATTCTTGGAAAACCATGCAGTTACAGAATTATTATGCAGTAAAGCTTTCATATTTTGTCACATTACAACCACAAACTTTGCTCAATTTTATTGGGATTTTATTAGATAGACCAACATAAATTTCTCCACAATTGTCCTGAGGAAGGAAAAAGGCATTTTGTTTTTGTCAGCTCCTTAACTCCTAAGTTTAAAGCAGGTTTAGGTTTTACAACCTAACCTACCAAGACATGGCTGCCCACCTCAACTTAAAGGGTAGGGAAGAAAAGTATTATGTAAAGCAACCGCTACAGATGTCATTACCTCCGGTGTGAGAATCTGTTACAGTCGCGCAGTCCATTAATCTGTCAATTTTTTTGGAAGAATAGCACAACATTCGTCTAAGAAAACCTTAAGAAATCAAGTTTACAGTTTGCTGCAAGCTTGGCATGGGACAGCAAACGTGGAATTAGGTTCTCTGGACAGATGAGATGATAACTGAAAGATGATAACTACCATGTCTGAAAGTAACACTGCACATCATCCTGAACACACAATCCCCACAACGAAACATGACAATGGCGCCATCGTGTTGTGGGAATGCTTCTACAGCATGAACTGATGTTTGAAGCCATGCAATGGGGGATCCTCTTAGAGAACCTGTATGTTGGTCTGTCGCAAGAAATCCCAGCAACAAATTGAAGTTTGTTTTTGGTAGGTAACATCAAGTGACAATGGCAGATTCCCAAGGCACTGTCTCTTGGATAAATGTAATGTTTCTTTTTTTTTTTTTTTTTTAATTGTCATTAAACCTGCCAAACAAAGTTGGCTTCCTCCTCCTGGTTTAATGCTGAGTCAATTCATCAGTATTTCGTGAACCTTCAGTCTACTTCCTGACGCGAAGTGGTCTAGCCGATTGCGGTGCTGTCACAGACTCTCTGGCCATCTGTAGGATCAATCGGTGTGGCCGTGTGTGTGTTTGTTCCCGTGCCTGTCTGTTTGCACTTTGGTGTCGGTGAGCACGACGAGTTGAGCTTCGTTGATTAGCTGCCGCCTTTCGCCCCTCACTCTCCTCTCCCCGAACTCCCACCCCACCTCCCCTCCTTCCGCAGAGAAAGCCTGCTCTCAAGCCAGGCGCAGAGATCAAGAGCATAGGGGTGTGGTCGGGCTCCCGGCCACTGGCCAACGAGGTTGGAGAGAGGCAACCTAAGTCCCTCCCCCTCGGCCTGTACTGCCTGTACAGGGGCCTTGTGATTGGGGGCTACGGCAGCAGCATAAAGAGGCTCCTCCCACAACCCCTACGGAGGGTAAGGCGCTACCTCCCGCACCTCTTCGTCCTCTTCCTCACCAACTCATCCCAACTCATCTCTCCATGTTATCTCTGAGATGAAAAGACAGCGGTGCTTCTCCACGGCTTTGTCCCCCCTGCATCCCCCTCCCTCCCCTCCCCGTACCTGCCCCTCCTCCCATCTGTAGTCGTTGCCTGCCCGATGTCGTGTCAGTGAGTGTGTTCCACCCCGAAGGTTGACGGTTGAGTTGTACCCCATTGTGCTGCCTTGCTCAGTGGTTTATGTTTTTTAACCCCCCCCCGCCGGCTGTGTTGTTCCATGGACAGCGGTCCGACATTGTGAACTGGTCAGGAAACATTGCGGGGTTTTGGTTGGATGTTGGCAACTGGAACTTATGTCACTCGTGTATCTGGTGAAATTTCTCAATTTCTTTCTCCTCTTCAGGACTCGTACACGATGCCTCTGACGTCCATCCAGTGCTGGCACGTCCATTGTGAAGAGTGCTGGCTCAGGACTCTGGTACGCCTTACCACACACACACACACACACACACCCTCACTCACATCCTCTTCTTTCCTGCAGCCCCTCATTTTATGCAATTATTGCAGCCTCATTTCACAGTCAGTGACTTTCTCTCTGTTCTCGTGCCCAACAGGGAGAAACTAAAATGAAATATTCCCCAAATGGCTTGTTCTAATATTGCACTCACAATCCAGGCAGTGCAAACACTTTTAGCCTCAGTGGGGGAAGAGCTTAGATGGAATGGCCCCCAAAAGGCTTGTTAAGATGTTGGAATAAAGTAGTGAACTCAGACCTCCGATATCTAATACACAGAGCCTCGGGACTGTGCACACACACACACACACACACACCTCTGTGATTCTGTTGGTTATTAGTTAGTCTAATATATTCAGTTGAGTGTAATTAGCCGGTGCTAATGTGGTAACAAAGAGTAGAAGAAAACAGTGTTCCTTAAGTCGGGGAAAATGAACAGTCTCTATTCGGTGCCCCTCTCCCAGACTACCTCCTCTTAACATAAGCCGCTTACTGCTCATCTCCTCTTCTGCCGTTCCCATTTTGTCACAGTATTTCCCTCAAGTCTTGTTCAACTCGCAGACATATTAAAAGTGACACTTTTTCTTTTTTTAATCTCAAGGAAACCATGACTACAGGATTACTGAGCACTCGTACAGGATGTAGAGTACAAATTGCCAATGTAACATGTAGCATCATCTGCAGCGCCAAGACAGTTTCCTCCGTGCAAATGAATGCATATTGATATATATATATATATATATATATATAAAGTCTCAAGTATTTGCCGATTCCAGCAGATTTGTAGGGGGTTTTTGTCCCTAATCTATGTGAATACCAACAGACCTGAGTATATTGGAATGTAGTGATAGAACATATCCCAATATGTATACAACCTTCCCAGAAGAGTTGAAGTTGTTGTAACTAACATGTTTACTGGAATCTTAGCAGACAGTTTTAAGACACTAGAGTCCCTACAATGCAACCTTTGGAAATGGAATGGAAATGGAAACCTTTCATTTGGGAAACCTCTACCAGTAATCCCACTACTGCACAAATATTACAGAGGACGTGAGTGCATTATCTACTCCATATAGAAAATGTCATTTGATTCTGATATCCTTCCAAAACAAACAGATGTTCCAAATAAACTTTGATGTAGGTTTCAATACAGCAGCACAGAAACCAGATCTGAAGACGTGGACAATGGCGACTAAATTATCATCTTTTGACTATGAAACTACTTAATAACAAAGTCCACCATCTGATTTTTTGGTCAAACTGAATCCCAACTCTGTCTGTGCTGCACATCTATCCTTTTTCATCAATCCAGAAGCCGCTGTGTTTTCTAAACGATCTCAATGAGCCTCTCTTCTTTCTGCTTTTGCTGTATCATCGGCCAATCATTGGCGTTCAAAAACCTAACCTGATCTGATGGTGATGATCTCTGATCACAAAAACATCTGGCTTCACTTTGTTTTTGTTTTGTTTTTCATTTTTAGAAAATTGTTTTCCAATTAGCTTAGCATCTATAAATGCCATCTAACGCTTCTTGTAATGCTTAAAATCGAACCGCAGCAGCTGTGATCAGCGCACGGTGAAGGGACCTGCTCCTCTGGTGGTGAGGATCAAATCCAGTCCCGGCTCAGTCATAGCATCTCCGATTTAGCACAGTGGGATATTATGGTCTGCTTTTAATAAGCTTTTATTTGGCATTTATACGTGTTAATGATTGTTTGGAACATGACTTTAATTTAAAATCAATGCTGATTCATGGAGAACTTTATCGGGGTACAAAGAAAGCCGCCGCCTGCGCATGTTTTATTCATTACCTAAACTGTAATTTAGTTTTCGAGAAAAAGTGTTCTGTGTACCTGTATTTGCTGTGCGTGCTAATGTATGCGGCATTAAACTCATAGCCTGGAGACGGCTGTAAAAATGGGACGGCCGAGCTGATCAAAGTAAATGCCGAGGAATCTAGTTAACACCAACCCCCAGCTCCTTACTGCAGCAATGAATAAGGCAGCTGGAGCGCAGCATGACGGGGGCTCACCCGTACGTGCTTACCGACCGCACCGCACAGGAGTAGTAAGCTTTAGTAGGTGTTCAAATAAAAAATAAAAAAATGGTATGCTCAAATTATCAATTAAAATGATTATCTATTGAGAAGTTGGCCTGATATTTGTACCTGAACTTGTTTATTTTCATCCCAGTTGAGCCATGAATGTTAGCAGGACTTTATCTGTCAGATCTTAAAGCACATTTCAGGTTACCTTCACCCAAAGTGTGCTTTAAAGAGTTCGTCCAGCAGGATTGAGGCAAAACAAAATAGAAGGTTATATTTCTTTTTTTTTAAAGTAACAGATAGACATTCTTTTGATTCTTTTCGTTTTGATGAGTGCTGATATAAGCGTTGACTTTAATGCACAGAGGTAACCATGTCAACCATTTACGGGCAGAAATAGATCGCGCTGTGTGCTGTGGAGTTGTCACAGTTAAGACTATATGGTAACAAAACAAAATCTGCTTTACATACATCCATTGTTATCAATTTTAAATTACATTTCAGTCTTAAGAAAGGTTTCAATAGATAAATCAAGGTATTTGCGCGTTCTTAAAAAGTTTTAAATTCATGTATCTATGTAACAATAAATCAATTAATCGTATGATAATTATTTCCATGTGCATGTTTTACGGGGGGGTTTCTCTCTTTCTTTCTACCAAAGTTGGTCTTTAGTTTGATGCTTTGGTCTCAACTAGACCTTTTTTTGAAAGACGATCTTGTTTATAGAATCTTTATGATTCATTTTATTTGTTGTTTCTGTTATTTATGTTGCATATTTAAAATGTCTTCCAGTTCCAGTGTTAAATGTTCATTAGAATTTAAAGTTTAATAATTTTTGAGAATGTGTTCTTGTATTATCATTCCGTCATTATTATAGTACTTGAAGATGGTCTCAAACAACAGTATTGTTTATCGCAATAACTTCTGGGACAATTTATTGTCTAAGAAAATTTGTGAAGTGACTGGCCTAGTTTAAGATTGAGGCCGTAAAATGTCTCAAATTCATAAAAAATAATTGCAATTTGGCATTAAATAAGCTGGTCACAGGTCTTACATTTTCCATGGCAGGAGTATTTAATCTATGTTTTGTTTTGATTATCTTTCTTGCGGGACTTTTCTGTCAAGCAAATGTTTGACTTGAGGCCGTCACGGCTACTGCTAACTAGCTGCTAATAAACTCTTGCTAGATAGCTAGCGCTTCTTTTTTTTTTTTTTTTTTGCATCTGTCATTGGAAAGTATTAATTCGTTTTCAGTCAGTTGGATGACATTAGTCTTCGCCATTGGCTCACTTCTGTTGCCAACCCATCTGATGCGACATTCAGCCTGTGCAATAAACCCCCCAAAATCTTTGCACTACTAAAGTACAAAATGTGCAATTTTCTTTTGTACATTTCTGGGCAATACGGCTGAAAAATTTACCACGTTATAAACATTTCACATCGGTAAATACCGATTTAGTGTTTCGTTTTAAATATCTGAAGCGCTGCCAAGGTGGAGGCGTGACCTTTCCTGTTTTATCCACAATTTCCTCTCGAGCTGTTACTCATTTTCTCCCTTCACACCACACCGCTGTTGTTTATTTTGAAGCAGTTATGAGGCATGGTGGCACAACCTTAAACTGCTGGTGCTACTGCTGTGCGAGTTACTCATCTCAAACACTGTAGCGTTGTTCGAGAAGACGATGATCCCCAGCTTCTCCTGTAATGACTACACGGCGAAACCGAGTAAACAGAAGGCGCCTGCAGCTAGCAGTAAACAGCCAACGCGGAACAAACAGGATGGAAGGGAAGCTGAAAAGACGGGAGGTGGAGGAAAAATTCTTGAGACCACCCACTCCGAATCGAAGAGCGCTCTCTGCCCTGCGTTGCGTATTATCACCTGCTGCTTTACTGCAGATGGCGCACTATCAAAGCAGAGCGAGGAGAGGAAACGCTGCACTGTTGTAAGCAGGTTAAGTTATACCCACATTTGTAGGAAGGAGGTAATGAGTCGCCATAAATGTTAGTACTTTTGCCAGGCGTTGGTAAACTTTGAGATAATTAAGAACTCGGAGACTTCACATATGTTGCTTTGTTGAACCGAATGATTTATTTTGACCTACATGAGGTTTCAGATCCATCTCATTGAACTAAAATAGCATTAAAAAGTTCATGTTTTAGTAACACAGGTCAAAAAGTGACACTGATATATCGATTACTTATACACAAAGTGATATATTTGAAAGATTTATTTGCTAACTTTGTTGTTCACAATGAAAAACCAAAGATTCGTTTATTAGAAAATTGCAATATCTCATAACAAGAAAAAGGACTTTTAAAACAGACATTTTATGTTACGCCCTCACAATCATGGGGAAAACTGCTGACTTGATTGTTGTCCAGCAGACACTCATTGACATCCAGCATAAGGAGGATAAGACATTAAAGGTTTTTACAAAGGAAGCTGACAAGGTGAACTTAAGTATATTTATGGAAAGTTAACTGGAAGAAGAAAAGTGTAGTAGAAGAATAGGCCCGTCACAATAACACATTTTGCTGGATGATAAATTATCACAGTAATTATTGCAATAAATTATATTCTTCTTTTCAGAGCATTTTTAAGTAATATATTGATAATGGCAAAACAAAAAACGTTTTCCCTCTCAAACAAAACAAAAAACTTGAACTTTGTAAAGAACACTTTTAACACGGGAACTAAGACATTTTAAATATCCAAAATAAAACACGACAACCAAAACTAATTTTAAAAAAAAAAGAGACTGAAAAAAAAAAAACACAAATAGCCAAAACCATAAATAAAATGGATTATGAGTAAACAAAATTACCCTACAAAAGATATTAATCATCAGAATGGAAATTATCAAGTCACTCCTGAAACGTCTTACCTGGGATTAGGACAGACTACTTTATGTGGTCCAAATCTTCTATTTCAGATAATAGTCAATTTTGCATTTCATTTGGGAATGGAGCTCTCAGAGTCTAAAAAGACAAGTCAAGAAAACACAGAGATTTAGATGTATGGTGAAGTTGTTTCATGTTATGGACATACTTGATGAGACACAGAACGTAGAGTTTCCATTGCTTGGACATTATGGAAATTCAAATGAACACAAATAAAAACATGAATTGCATCACTCTTAACCTTTTGATTTAAATTGCTACGTGAACAAACATCCTCACCTCAAACACCTACAGCATCATAAAGTGGCCTAAATCTCATTAGCAGCCATGCTAACTCTTTTCTGTCCGCTCTCCACAGGGAAACAAGAAGCTGTGCCCGCAGTGCAATACCATCACCTCACCTGGAGACCTGAGGCGTGTCTACTTGTAAAGAGCACAACGGCTGCCTCTTTCATTTCCTTCACCTTGGATTCTCCCTTTGTCCCATTTTCACCTTTAGCTTTCTCCTGTGAACTGTTCGCCCCAAACCTCCGAGAGCATTTAGAGACAAGACAGCAGTCTTTGAGACTCCACTGGCTCTTTTGGGAGGCTGATACTCTGTTGAAGAAGTGACGTATAGACACTCTAGTTGACTGTCGGATTGTCCATTTACAGAAAGAAAAGAATACGGTGACCCGAAGTCCCAGATGTTTAACAAATAGGTTCCACTGAAGGACTTTGTCAGTGGAGAACCCTTACCCCATCCATAAAAAAAGTCCTGCTGACTCCTGGTAGCTTCACGCTGCTGGGGATGAACTCCTCCTTCCCGCGCTTCTTTAAAATTTGACTCCAGCTTGGACAGCAGGATCATCGTTGATGACTTGACAGAAAGTTTCTTTGTTTTATTTTATTTTTTTTTATCTTTTGGGGTTTTTGTTTCCTGAAAAAGCAAACTCTTTCCTCACAGAACTTTTGCTTAAGTGTTTGGAAAACAAAAGAATTGGACCAGCCATCAAGATTGAGCTTTCAATCAAATTGAGAATACCCCTCTGAACCTTTCTACAAAGAAGTTTGACGCTCCCTGTCCTCCACTTCTTCTTTTCCCGAACCTCTTTTCTTTTTCCTTTTTTGTGGTGTTCTAGTGAAGTAAACCAAAATTCGCCCCCCTCCAAAAAGCAGTGCAAGCACATGTAATATAGTTCTATGTAAGTTTACAATGTTGGGTGTAAATGACATGGAGTTCTCATACACACTTGTACACACGAACACACCCATTGCCATCAAACGACACACCGAAGTCCTTTTTTCTTCTTTTTTTTTGAGTCAAAAGTCGGTTTGGGAATAATGTGTGTGTGGAGGAAAAAATGGCTGGAATAAAAAGCCTTTGTATTTTTGAAAAGATAAAAAAAGGGATCATTTTATGGTCTGTTGAAGTTTTATTTGAATGTACAGGAATAAAAAGAAGATAATACAAATAATAAACTACTCAAGACTAGATTGTCAAGATTTTAGGTGGTGTAATTTTTCTGCAGGTTACCCTGGAAAACTAGATCCGAATATAAAGCCAGGACAAATGTTAGTTTTATTGAGTGGAGATATTCCTATCCTGAAACCATGCAGAGCAGCCCAAAAATGTTCTTTGATTTTTTTTAGCATAGCTTCTTCTTTTCGCCAGCCATTTCTTCTTCGTTTCTGTTGGGGCAACGCCGTGATCAGATCATAGTCAGCAGTCACTTTTTTTTTTTTTTACCCCTACTTGTCTCCTAAAAAAGTTATTTTTCCTAGTATTCCCATAATGCTGTGCTGCATAAAAAGGTCCCAAGAAGCAAGTCCAAAGGGCAGTTTTTTTTTTTCGTTTTTTTTTTTCCCTAAGCAGTAACAAATGAGTAAAGGCTCTTTAAAGGAAAGATGCCCAAGGCTACACTGGCAATCTCAACCAACCCAGAGCATTTTCCCCTTTTCCCTTTACCGCAGCGGCATCAGCAGCCAAGATGGTGGTGTGCTTTGTGTTTGTAAAACTATGTAATCTGTGATGTCTGTATTGTTGTAAGAAATATTGGAAAAAAAGAAAAATAAAACTTCTCAAATATCATGAGTGGACTTCCTCACAGGATGAAAGGTGAAGAAAAGTTGGGAAAAAAAGCAAACCTGGCATATACGACTTTCAATTTCTATCCTTTTAAACTCATTTTATGCCATTTGGATGCCATCCAGTGTTGGATGTTGTCGATGGGTCCCACAGCTTCAAAGCTTTCCTGCTCATCCAAGAACCAAATGTTTGGAATCCACACTGGGTAACTTATAGAACAAGAAAATTCTGTCTGTCACCTCGAATGTAGCTTTTTCATTAGATATACCTAATTCTACAGTTAGCGTGACAGTGGCAGGTGAAATACTTTTGAACAAGATTTGTAACTTTACCCCATTACTTTAGAACAAGTCCATCTGACTTTGCCTCCACTTATAAAATACAAGAGATTTGCGTCAGTTCCCGTTTGTCTTGTACGTTCATGGAAATGGTACGTGTCTTTCCCATTTGTAAGATACAACTGACATGGATTAAATACCTGAATATCAACTGGCATCCATTGCATTTTTTTGCAGGTTCCCTTGTTTCTTGTAGTAAATGGGTTTTTTTTGTTTGGTTTTTTTTAAGGGAGAATGTTATTTTAGGTGTTGGCTCGTTTAATAGTATGAGCTATAATGTTGGTCAAATTGAATTCCCGGTCCAACCTTCACGCCCTTGGCAAATAATGAGTGAAAAACATATAAATAAACTCTTACTGGCTCAGTCGTGACCCAGGTGAACACAAATCTGGTTGTTGAAAGATATTTTTATTAGGAACAAGAAGATCTATGTTAAGAGCAACACAGTGAGGGTTAAACTATGTGTCTGAATAAATGAGGGGTCTAATGAAGAAACGGCGAAGGCAGCCAAAAATGAGTTGGGCTATGGTTACTCATCTAAAGAGGTACTATGAGGAATCGGAATCAAATAGAGGAAGCTGTCTTTCAGACTGTGGTAGGACAACTCTTAACTTTCCAAGAACTACATGCCATATTGGACCGTAGCTGGATAGCACAAGTTTTAAAGACGCTTTGGCATGAAGGCAGTCATTAGTGGAGGTGGTTGAGGAGTATAAATACCTTAGTATTCATTTGGACAACAGACTTGATTGGAGATACAACAGTGAACCCGTCTACAAGAAAGGGCAGAACAGGCTGTACTTCTTGAGGTAGCTTAGATATTTAAAGGATTATAGGAAGATGCTGCAGAAGTTGTATAAGTCTGTTGTTGAGTCTCATTTCTTCTGCCGTCATCAGAACCAGGGACATACAAAGGCTTAACCTGATAAAGAAAGCTGGTTCTGTTCTATAGATTCTGTGGAACCTCAGGAGACAATGGTGCGAAGAATGATTTTAAATAAAATCAAGAAAATTATGGACAACCCTGCAAATCCCCTTCATGAGGCTATCAAAAAGATAGAAGAGAAAAAGAGTGTTCAGTCAAAAATGCCTTCAAATTTGCACCAATACAGACAAGAGGATCTGGGCGATTGCTTGCTGGAGGCAGGGGCTGTGTTGAGGTTTTAAATTTTATCCGATCGCTAACATTGGCCAGTAACGTATCTAAAGCGCCAGTATGATGCTGAGAAACTCACTGGAAATTGCCTCCACTTTCAGCAACCATTCCCCATCCAGCGAAGAAAGAAGTGCCAATCCCAACAAGGCGGCTGTTAATGTCAATTCAATATTTGGAAGGAAATGGCCAGTCTACAGCCATTGGCCAGGTACAATAACTGTAGAGACCATGACAAGTATATTGATGATCACATTACCTTCCAGCCCTGTCCTGATAGATAATGTCATTCAACCACAACTGTAGTGTCAAAGATATTATTTCTGCAAATAAGTTTTCAAAGACATTGTAACCATCTTCAGAATTTAACTGTACGTATCATCATGGCTGTGAAGAAGGAAACAATCTTCTTCACAGCCATGTGAAGAAGAGTGGATGATTTTTCTAGGCAGAGTTGTGCTATGTCAAGTGTGCTTTCCTGCACACTGCTAATGGGTGGAGTAAGAAGAAATTCTCCCCAAAATTGTATGCTCATTCATCACTGCAAGCTAATCACATTAAGGCTTTGAAGCTTGAAGAGGAATCGTAAGAGGGACTAGAGGGAATTCTATCCCTCTAGAAGTGATAATTCTGGGCACATCAGAACAGCAAGTTGTGCAAAAATTCAATTGACAAAGTCTAAAAAAATCAAAGATGGCTGGAAGAAAAAAGCTTCCAGTAACTATTGCAATGTCCAATCAATGTCCAGAAATGGCTAGTTAGTATAGACAGGAAGTCTCACAGTCAGTCAGCGCCAAAAGTTGCTCTTGATTCCAATGGGATTTGCTGATGTAGAACAATAACTTGCTGGTCTTGACCCTTTTCTGATATTGGGTGTGAAAAGGATGAGATACAGAAGGAGGCAGTGGTCGTAGTTGCAGCATTCCCAAGCAACATCAAGAAGAGAAACACAAAGAGCTCAAAGGTGAAAACAGTGCAGTTGTGGAAGATCAAGGCCTGATTGTTCCAGCGTTAATCTGGGCTTTCAATACTTCAACCCCCATATCAGACGTTGGCTCCCGCTTCCTGATGAAACAACCTCAGCGATTTCTGTTAAGTCCTTTGAATAGTTCAGAGGCCATGTAAAAACCTCAGACTCCCAGGCTTTTGGGTGGACGATCTTGGCTTCAAGCTTGACTGAATTAAAGTGAATGGTAGTCTTTTGACTGTTGCTGTAAAGAAGGACAGCTCTGTTGGCCACAGATGTCTCTATATAAGTCAGAAATGTTTACGTGAACATTTTGACTTGTTTATCTCAGTCTGACAAAAAAAACAAACAAACGTGAGACAAGAAATCCTAAGAAGAATCCCAAGAGTCCTTAGAAATGTTTTACGAACCACAAGTTCAAATCTAGGTATGTAGGTCTGCCGCTAACGATGACTTCCATTTTCCGTAAAACCAAAAATAATGAAAGCATGGGAGAAAAATGGGTTTGGTCCGGATCTGGTAAAAATAACGTGTTTAGATTAAAACAAATGGCTTTTAGCCGTTAATGAATCCATTTGCATAGTGCACAATTCTTTCCGCGAGTCAGCAGATCCACCGTTCTCAATGTTTTCTCCAACCACTGCAGACTGGCAGAAAATCCTGCTGCGACAGACGTTGCCAAAACCGAGGCCTGTTCTCCATAAAGTGAAATACCAACATGTATGAGTGTTTGATTATGAGTCAGTCATTAAGACAAGTGTTGTCAGATGCCAATAAAACTTTACACCTGGGTTGAAAACCGCAGCAAGATAGGAGTCTCGCTTGAAAGGCAAACTCTCACCGAAATCAAGACTGGAAGGAATGGCAACATGCTGGCAATATCGCTCCCAAAACCACAAGGTATCAGAGGATCGTGACGGCAACAGAAAGATGACCGAAAACAGCGTAGCAGAGAGGGCGATGTAACTGAGATTAATGTCAGGATAAGGTAAAGTATAATTGTGCCTTTCATGCCTCGTTTTGCAATTGCAATGCAAGTGAACAGATCATGTGATGCAGAACGGTAGTAATAGGTAACAGCGATAGTAACAAGTAACCATAGCCACAAAAGCAATCTTTAAGCAAATTGATAGTAGTCAGGAACAGTTTAATTGCTTTTTGAATCGGGGAGAAAAACATATGCAGGGCAGTATTGCCATCTAGAGGTTTTTACCTGACATGTACCAAGTTTTTCCCATAAATAATCTAGCGCTTGCCATTGGATATCTGACACCAGATCCTCCGATCCGTCCAGGAAATCTCTCTGTTTTCTGATTTTTATACTTGCTATTCTTTTGGTTAGACTGTTTTAGAGAAACCTGCTGCAGCACCAAACATCAGAGCTCGTGATGGAGGAGCTGCTTGCGAGGGTAATTAGAGGGGGAATTACTGCAGTATATCCTCTCTCGGTACAACAGACTGCTGCTCAGATCTGCATCCAAGCTTCAAAGAAAAGCTGCCCAAGGTAGGGCCTTATTAGACCCAGCGTGAAGACCCAACCCTTTAAGGGCTCCTGTAAGTGCTGTCAGATGTTAATAAAGTCTTGGAAGAGAGATAATCAGATGAGGAGTAATGTGTTGCAGAACATTTTGGGCAAAAGCGATGCACTGATTATACAAGTAGCAGTCAAGTGTGCAACCAATTAATAATCTGGACACGTGTACTTGGGATTGTGTGTTATTTAGCGTTTCCATTCAGTGGGAAAACATCAGCGTTCATAAGCTTACAGGTTTGTTTCAGTCTATGACTGATGTTGAAGGTAACGGAGATGTTGCATGGACATATTCTAATGCCTTCAAAAAGTATTCCCACTATGTGAAGTTGTTTGTCAATTCTGTTACCTTTTTTATGGTGTTTTTTTAATCTAACCTTGGTATTGTTGACCAAATGGTGCAAAATTAAGCGACAGGGGGAAAAGGATGCGATTTATTCATTTTTCCTGTGAATAAAACTCTGATTCGGCATCTGTCCAACTTCCCTGCCCCTACTGAAGATGAGCATGATGTTGCCACCAACATCTTTTACCATGGTGATGAAGTGCGTGTCTTCAGCAATGTTAGCTGGCTAATAAGATGAAAATGAGTTCCTCCTGAAGAGAGGATCTTTCAGTGTTTATTTACTACACTGTTTGTTTATGCCAAATGGTACACTTTTTATGGCTTTCTTCCGGCCACTTTTCCGTAATAGCCAGATTTATGGAGTTCCTGACTAATAGTTGTCCATATAACGACTCTTCGACCCAAGCTCTAACTCCTCCAGAGTTGCTCCTCTGAGCACGACCTCAAGGCCGGGCTGTCGCTTTAGGTGGATGGCAACGCGCAAGTGGATCTTACATGCTGGACTGAGTGGCTTATGGTAAGATGTTTAAAGCGTTTTATACCTTCTATACCTTTGTACTTTACAACGTTCTCCATGACTTGTCCTTTCTGTTCCTTGGTGTTCATGATTGCCATTTTGTTCTCAAACAAACAACTGAGGCCTTTACAGAACAGCTGGAATTATTCCTGGACTGCATTGCACACAGGTGGACCCTATTTACTAATTAAGTGACTTTTAAGGCAATTGGTTGCACTCACTTTTAGTTAAGGATATCCGAGTAGAGACTTTATGCCATGCTTGTAGTGATTTTAAGAAACTACTTTTCTTTTTCCTTACTCTTCCCAGTGGATGGCTTTATATTGGCCTACAAACAATATTGTGAGATTTCTGGTTGTAAAGTGGCAAAACATATACATGTGTATAAACATTAAGTAAAGTGAGCACTTTAGCATATGTACTGTGTATAATGTGCTGCTATGTTTTGTTATTCAAAAACAACAAAACATAGCAGCTGCTTAAAACTGCGGGTATACTTCACTGACTGCAGGTCATTTATGCAAGAAGTTTCTAAATAGAAACCTCCCAGTGGGAGGTTTGACACCAGACTGTGCTTTATATAACCTACAGCTTTAAAGTGTTGTGTAATAAAGTAGACACAAAAAAGTTGAAGTGTGAATGGGATATAAAACACACATCTGAAAGAGATTTCTCTTATTAAATCTGGTACATTTAGAATTGTATTTTATCCTTGCTGGTATCATCTGATGCATGAAAGTAAAACCAATAGCTTTTATTTTTTTTAATCTTTTCTTTTCTTCTTTTGTTCCATTGGCGCAGCTCTGATATCAAAGCCATGTCTTTTGGAGGTCACGCAGTGTGAGTCCTAATGAGGATGTACACGCCGCGGTGTGGTCATTATTGGCATTTTATAAACACAAGCCCACACAGACGAATCAATATGAAACTTGATAGTACCTTCCACGTCCAGTCTTGCACCCAGCAACTCCTGAAGGTTCATACTCTAAATATATATTTATACTAGCATGCACACAGCACACGTGAACAGACCCATAAATACACACACTTGTGCACACATTTTGACACAAAGTACATATTGATTTAATGACTAGTAGACACACACCATTGGCCAGTTCAACAGGACTATTTAGCCGCAGGCTGGGTGCCAGAGGTACCAGGCGATCTATCCCGGAGGCGCCTGCAAGGAGAGGCAGGAAACTGAACCAGATTACAGAAGAAACCCCTGAAGGCTGGTTAGCAGCCATTAGGATCACTAATGTCATCAAGCAGCTCCACCCAGATTTTTTTTTTTTTTTTTGCAAGTGAAATTTGAAATAAAATCCCCCAGAATTGCAACTTCACCTGCAAAATTGACAAAATCAGGGTGAAGTAAAAGTGAAATGGATCTTCCTTTCATAGTTTTACCAACGTTTTTTGATGAAAAAGTTGGTCCCCTTTTTTCATGTTACGATTACATATGACATGCACTTCAATATATAAGATTGTGTGTATTATTTGGATTTCATCTGATGAACAAACACTAGCAGTGCATAATTGTGAAGATAAAGGAAAATGATATGTGGTTTTCAACATATTTTCTGAATAAAACTGAAAATTCCTGGTTACATTTTACTCTTTGATATTACATGTAAAGCTGCTTGGTAGTTGCCTAGATACAAAACAAAGTTGGTAGTAAACTAAGACCTTAACGTACAATCAATGCACCACAAAACATAATGTGTTAGCAGCTTGATGGATGGTGGAGTTATGTTTGTTGTTGTTTTAGCAGAAGAGGGGAAGAGAATGAGTTTTCTTCTTCATCTTGAAGTTTTTGAATATGAAAAAATTTATGGATTTCTTTTTTTTAAGTCTGTCTTCTCAGAATTTTAAAATGTTTGTTTCCAAGTCAGACCAAAGTCGATGAGGTTTGTGTCATATCACATGCTTAGAGTTACACCCTGTGTTCAGGAGAATCTGCTTTTGCTGAGAGCGCTTGCCAAGTTTCGACCTTGCAGTAACACCGGGGCGCCACGAGGTGGCAGTGTTTCCTTACAAACCTGAATTCACTCACTCCTTCGGCTGTGCCCCTAAAGTTTACACTCGTTCTGTTCCGTTTATTCCTGCCTGTACAGGATCGTCGGACACTTCCTGATCTGTCTCCTACGTTACTTGGTCTTCATTATGATGTTTGTTTTCTAATAAACCTACAAAGAAAAAGAAAAACAACCTGGATTTACTGAGATTAAATTACACACAGGTTGACCATTTTTACTATTTTTAATTATAGCTTTTGAAATATTTCCAAAACCATTTCAACCATGTCCTTCCCCATACTTTCTTTTGGTCTATTCCATTGAATTTGGTAAAGAAAAAAAAAAATACAGTTTATGATTGTAGAATAACAACATAAAAGAAGAAGTGTGAATTAATTTCCAAGGTGTTGTATTTCACGTTAAAGCATAAAGTTCTCTCTGGTGCTGAAAGGAAATGCCAGTGTTTTATATAGGAAACAAGCAGAGCAAAAGACAAGATGGGGAGTGAGGTCATGTCATCTGTTTCATCTCTTCCTTTAGTAAACCTCACCGCACCTTCTTTCATCTTGGTCAACCCCCCGAGGGGAGAACACTGACCCACTGTGTGTGTGTGTCGGTGTGTGTATGTCAAGCAAAGAGGTGGTGGGGTGGGGGGTTTTGCCAGAGGATCCCCATTTCTTGAAAGGGAGAGATGACAACCTGAGATAATGGTGCTAGCAGGGGTGGAACATGAGTGTGTGTCAGTTTTCAGACCCAATTTCCTCCTGAAATCAGCTCAGAATTTATTTGTTTTTTTAATTCTTCACACGACAACACAGCCAAATAGATAACACATGAAGTGTAAAACTTCTTAGCTTAAACCCTCAATCAACGAAGCAACCCAAAACCGCCCGAAACAAACATGTTGTCTACAGGTGTAAAAGGACGTGCACTTAGCACCTGTTGCCTGGCTCGAAGCACGCCCATTTCATCCGGCCAGCGCAGAGCAACACTCACATCCTGCTCTCGCATGGAAAGAAACAACCCCGGCATTACCCACGCTCACAGTTGATCCTGACTTGAGTCCAAGTTAATCCTACCTGGTCGGTGTGAAGAAAAGACAAACTGTTGACACATTAGGTGGGGCCACGGCAAAGAACACATTTTCTCGTGTTGCTCAAACCATGTGAGACTCCACAGCAGAGTAGATCTTTAATACCGTGGTCGAACCATAAAAAAGGCCAAATATGTTGGTCTTGTCTGACGATTGTAAATGCAGCTAAAGCCTCGCTGGAATATCCCATTGCAGTTCCTACTGTCGTCCTGTTTGGCCTGAAGAATATCAGCGGAGCATATTAGATAACAGCCGACTTGTTCGGAGGCATGTCTAATCTTCCCAAAGCCTGACTGTAAGGTAATGATAGGTTTTGTTTGCATGGTGCTTTCTGTAATCAGCAGAGGGATAAAGGAAAAGATCAACAGAAGGTGATAGACGACACATGTGCTCCTCAGCGCACAGAAGGAGCTGTAGAGGCTCCTTTTGAACAGGAATATTTTGTCAGGCTGAAATTATTAAACCACCCTTCTAGTTTATCCAAAAGTAACATGATCACGATTGGATAGAGTCCATTGGAAGTTCACCGTACGGCTGTTTGTTCTCCGTACTAGTTTTAGTCATTTGTAGACTAAATTGGCAATTGCCATTCGTCTAAATAAACTGTTTCTGCTCTTTTGCACTAACTTAGAGATCAGAGTGGACGGTATCATCGGCTGTGATAAGTTGTCCAGGCCCTGAAGCAGCAAAGCTTCCCAAGACAATCGTCCACCTCTGTGTTTGACTGACATGATTTTAGTTTTCAATAAATTTAATGGAACGTCAGCCTTCCAAAACGTATTCATTTCACCTCGTTGGTTAGTCTCACTGCAAAATCCAATTTTTTAGTCCTTAAATGCATTTTTTTGTGTACTTTGAGTGTCTAAGAGTACAAATATTGTAAATATATAATCTCTCCGTGCTGTGTAGATGTCTTTATGTTTTTTTTGGGTTATATTTTTCGGTCTGTTTATTTGTCCTCTATTGCCTGTTGTGTTTTCTTGTGTATTATGTCACCACATTTGCTGTAGAACTGCTAAACAAGGCTGTGACTTAAATCCCAGTTAAACTGTCCAGTTTCTCCAAATGGCTGGAATTTGACACATTAACATAACTTTTCCCACAAAAAAACTATATTTGGAAAAACAAAGACATTTGCTTTAAACATTAAAATATTTTTTCTTTGAAACGGTTTGACAAAGACATTGTTTGTGTGCATCAACTTTTCAACAAAGCAGGTAGTACTCACTCTTATTCTGCTCTTATACTCAAATGTTTTGGAAAGATATTATTTAATGCCTTCTGATGTGTTTTCATAGTTGCATTTTTTTAAAGTACTGTAACAGTGCAAAAGCCTTGGTGCAGAATTTAAAGTTTTGAGAACAAAAGACATCAAATCCTGTTTTCAGACTGAAAATGTGTGCTCTTGGATTATGGCAGGAAAATTCCACCAAGCGAGCGGAGACTAAGTGTGAGCACGAGGAGAAGTTGTTACAAGTTTTGAGAAGAAAGACATGAAGTCCTGCTTTTAAAATAAAAATATAAGCAAAAGTATTGCAAGTTTTGAGAACAAAATACATGAAATCCTGCTTTCAGACTGAAAATGTGTGCTCTTGGATTATGGCAGAAAAATTCCCCCATGAGGAAAAAAATTGACGGATTCACAAAACTGATTAGCCGATATTTTTTTTTTCCCTCGCCACAATTTTGTAGATCAAGTTGAGTAACGCCGACGTTGCAAGCAAGCAAGTCAAATTGTTCGGTCCAAGCCTGTGTATTAACGCCCAGGATTTCTTACATCGTTCCCGCTATTAGAGCCTCTTCGAAAAAACATGTATTTTTCTCAGGAATGCACCCGCATTAGTGGGAAAATCAAGAAGGATTTTCCTAAAGACTTCGTCTGATTGAGGCTTCCTCCTCTCTACGGGAAAAGAGGGACTTAGCAAAGCGGTAAGCTCCAAATAAAATGACAAAGCTAAAGTTACACATTAATTTTGTGCGTCCTGGCTATTGGTTTGATAGGAGCATTATTTGAGGCTTTGTTTACTTCATTCATATTGTAGTAGCATTAACGTTTTAATAGATATCAGACATTCACGGACACTGTGGTTGAACTACGCTCCATATTGTCTGTAATTGGTACGAATGGAGAGAGTGTCGTCTTCATTCTCCTGCTTTGGGTCAGACTCTGGCTCGAACATGTGTGGAGGCCATGTTTGTTGACATCTTTACGAAACTACAAAAATGGCCGAACGGGATGGAGTGGAACGCAATGCGACCTGAGGGGGGGGCGAAACATGTCTCATTGATTTAAAAAAAACCCAAAATGCTCTGAAATGCGTCTCAGAACAAGGGCAAACCAGGGGTCTGCGGAGATACATTGTATAGACCACAAGTGAATGATTTACATGTAAAAAGGAAGTGTTTATACACACACACTCACACACACAAAGTTTTGTTTCTTTAGAGCATGAAAGCATGTTGCTTTATGGGATTTTTAAACCCACTTCATGTTGTCAAACAGGTTCTGTTGAAGTTGCAATAATCAGGCTTGAATGTAGGTTGTCAAATTAAACAACAACAAAAAAAGGTATTTAGTCACATTTTATGATTTTTCTTTTTCTTGTTTTTTTTTTTTTTTTTGGTCCTACTTTGTCAGCACATGGTTTTGAGTTTAAGATACATTTCAGGATCCCCAGTTTTCCTCTGTATGTTTTCTATCACTTATATTGAGCACTGGCGATTTTTAGAGCAACGTTTAGATGCCGTGCTTGAAAACTGGAGTGGTGTCTTCAACAATCTGATCGTTTAGCTGACATCCACTCCGCTGAAAAAATATTGTAAATGGCCTTTCAGGATATCTGGTGGAGTTTAGTCGTGAATGCAGCCTTGTCTTTGTTGGGCTTTCCTTAGAAGCTCATCCCCCCCCAACCCCCAAATCCTTCGATAATCAGTTTGTAACACTTGTAACCGACAGAAGCTGATCCATGTCCTAATCCTGCATCTAAGATTTCAGTTTGTTAAAGGGGAAGTGTCCAGTGTGGCTGTTATTGTTGTCAGGATTTTTGCAAGCAAGTGGGTAAACCCAGCGCTCATGCTCCAGCAAACAGTGAGACAATGCTCGGCTGGTTTGGGATTAATGCAGACACGGATTGAAGTCCTGCTGTTTCTGGCTAATGTACACACTGGCCTGTTCTCAAAACCCGACAGACACGGTACCCGTTGACTCGCCAAATACAAGACGGACTTTAATCGACCCACATCCTGGGCCCTGAATCATGCCACCTCATTCTCAGGTTGGAGATTGTGGTCGTCGTTCTTAGTGATATTTAATGTCTTGCTCCAGGCGTTCTCACAAAGACACGAGCCCCCCGTGTTTCTTCATGTCTTTGAGAGAGATCAAAGAGAAACTGCAATGTGAGATTTTTTTTTTTTTTTTGTCTTTTGAGTAGGAATTGCATGAAAGTGACACAGTTCAGTGAAAAAGGTCTTTTTAGACGAGCTCTTGTTTTCGCCGTGGTTTAGGACCGTTAAATGGGTCGGTTACCTACAATCGCACAAACTCAGTTATCTTCAAAAAATAAAGTGTGCTGCTCATTTGTTGTGCTTTGACCAAGGCTGTAATAGTTCGCCGGAGTGAGCTATTGGAAAACATTGGCATGCATGCCCCTTTTTACTTTAATACCCCTCATTAAAATCCAGTGGCTTTGGAGGCCATCAAACGTAGTAAATAAAGCACACATGTGTGTGATTTACTCTCTGTGTTAAGCCCAGTGGATCCCTTTAGAGGTTCATTCGAAAACATTGCTGAATTAAAAGCATCGCGATGGCACAGCAACACAGCAGAAAGATCAAGGATGAAGTTGTGGAACTTTTAATCGATGTTGGATCATAAATATCCTAAGCCTTGTGTCGTGATTTGGTGCTGTCGGTCTTAATAAGATCTTTGAAGAGGTCCAGTAATGGGTCGGTCTTAAAGGATCTGTTCTTTTGCGCTTTTGGACCTACTTGTCTGGGAAGACATTGTTTTGTGAATAAAAACGTGTGCACTAAGGCTCAACTTTAGGTCCAGGTAGTTTGCAGTTCGTACGTTGCCCGTAGGGACGTTTGTTTCACCGCATAGCCTTTCGTTTCGCTCCTCTGCAGATGACTTGCAGATTTATTTGCCTTAAAAATCAGAGGTAGACTCATCCAGCAGGTATTGTGTTGTCATGAAGACTTTTAAGAAGTGGACGTCCTTACGTTAAAGATATTTGTCATTTCAGGCAACTCTGTTAGTGAAGAGTTTGACGTTTGCAAAAGTTGAAAACCTTGGCATTTTACCTGGAGTACTTACCATTGGACAGGTGAGTATTTTTGTCCAACCGAGCTCTCCTATCATCAAAGCAGCTGGTCCAGTTAAAGTCCAGAATTGAGAATCAGTTGCAAGATGTAAAGATAAAAAAAATGTGACTGTTGGTTTTATAGTTTTGGTTCAATCAGATTATGTTTCCGACCGTTTTCCTTTTGGCTCCGTATGCTCCCTCTGCGGCAGCCGGTTTTGCAACATGTCTGTGCAGCAGAATGAATCGGTGTGTTTTTTATCGTAGGCACGCCAACAAACGTCCACGTCCAACAAAAGAATACACCATGGCTTTATTTTTGTACAGTTATCCGATTTGTAAATTCCCACTAATTTTAAAAATGTAGTTTTAAAAATGTAAAAAATGTTTGCATTTCACAGAAGACAGAATAACATGGTATGTTAAGTAAGAGTAAAAAAAGTATTTCATTAAGAGGCTACTCATGTGCTATCAGATCATCTGACTTAATATTTAAAAACATTAGACAGACAAAAATATAATGCCATGTATAAATTCTGGTATTTTAAAGACAAGAGCTTTTTATAAAATATTTTTATTTTATTTTAATTGGGTTACAGGAACTCCACAAAGCCTCTCTGGTTAGAGCACACAAGGGCTAACACCGGCCCTGGTTGCAGAGACGACCGCAAAAATTCGGCAAGCGAAACAGAAACATCATCCAAAGAAGAGGAATTTATTGTGGATCTGTGTTGTTGTTGTCAGAGACCTAAGAGGTGGCGGGGGGGGGAAACAGGGACGGAAGGGATAAAGCGGAAGACCAGCGGGGAGCCGTCTGTCTGCCTGAGTTGTGAGGTTGAATAAATGAGAGCCAGCGTTGCCCCAGGCCGTACCTGGCAGCCCGGCTGCCTGCCTTCGTGCTCGTCTCTCTTTGACTGTACTCACCTGTTCAAATACATCCCTGAACACATGAGGAGGGGCTGGGGGGGCCGTGACGCTGCAGGTTGGGTTTGAATGTTACACATCACTTCGGATCATGCTCACTGACTGTCTTCTGCATTCTTGCCTTCATTTAAATGCTTGCACAACCATCACAAAACTCTTTTTTTTTATTTATGTTTGATCAAATCAAAGTTTGAAAACCAGCAGATGAAGCAAAAGGCAAAAAATAAAAAAGTTGATGAAAAAAAGTGTCTCGGAAGAAGTTCTACACCCGGCTCGAACTTTGTCAGGACAAAACACATCCGGTTTTTAACGAAGAGGGCAGAGAAGAAAGCCATTGTTAACAGAGATCTACAATTTGAGTGTTGCCATAAGTAATGAAATGAACACAAATAGCAAACATGGTGAGAAAACCTGAGGGCGTGGAAAACCGACACGCCGCATCACCCATAAAACACCACATCGCAATGAAACAAGATGGCGGCTACACAGTGCTGTGGGAATGGCTTTCTCCACCAGAGAAGAATGTTTCGAGACAAAGTAAAGATAAACAGAAGTAACAGAGAAAACAACGTGTTTTCTTTTTTTTGTGCAATGACAATAGTCTACAACCAAAACGCAAGTATAACTAAACCAGAAACAATGGAGAATAACAAAAAGAGGCTCCTGGTAGTTTACTTCCTCACGTATAGCAGAAATCATCGAAAACTTCTCTCCTCTTCTGTCGCCTCCCACCTCCTAACTTTGTCCCACTCTCCCATCCATCGTTCCTGAGCCGTCTTGCATCGCCCGCGCTGAGAGGAGAGGGATTTTGATGTCCCAGACAAAGGACAATTTGGGTGATTTCCTGTGCGCCAGTGTCATATGATTTTGTCCTGAGGCGGTCCGGGCTCGAGAGCCCTTTGTCTGGCTCGGCCTGAGCCATGGAAGTCAGGCTTCCCTTCCTTTTCATGTGGCCTGTGTGAATGAGACGGGTCCGCGGCTATTGTGGTGTGATTTAGTGGTTTATCCGCTGGATCCAATGACGGAGGGTTTGACGTGCAGTGTTAACTGCGTATTTGATACTACCAGCCAGGGCTTTCACAGGGATAGTCTCCCTACGTAGAGATGACTTGCGCATTGTCGGAAACAATGGCTTTTGTCGCGCCGGATAATAGATTTGGTTTTAAAGAGATTTCCGTGTTTCTGCGGTGATTAGAGGGCTTGAATGTTTTAAGTTGCCTGAAAAGTAATGGTCTTCTCTTTGATTCCAGCAGTAAGCTGACCTTCATTGTCTTCTCCCTTCAAACTTCGGCAGAGCTGAACCGTTCAGTTTCAGTTTCGTATATACACCCTTTGTGGTTATGCTGCAGAAGCACCACAGTACATAGTGGTAGGCTTGACATTCTAACTGTCTTTTAAACTCTTATTTTGAAGTTAAAAAAAAGGAAGCAGTTTTTATGTTGACAAAGACAACTAATAAAAACTTATCAGTATTACTATCGGTTTCTTATCAGCACTAAATTTAAGGATTATTTCACATTTTATCTTGAGCCTGCATTGTATTTGGTCTTCTGTTGTTCAAAGATAATTAAATAAAAACTTAAATTGACCACAGCTGGACTGGATAACTCTACATTGAACAGAGTGTCATTTCAAGCTGGACGTAAAAAAAAGTATTTCCAATATTTTTTTGGTATTAAGCTTAAAATCTCAATATATAATTTAGTCAAATCTGGACTGGAAGATTTAGAGTTTTGCGTCTTGACAAATCATTACTCTGTGAAAATAAGGTTTACCAAAGTCATTTTAAGATTCTCATCTTGCCTTGTGAAACCAATTTTGTGTAATGTCTCATCTTTTGAGCTGGATATTATCTTTCAACCTTAATAAAATTCATTCAGCTCACTGGGGTTGAGCTCCAAGCAGGTACTGGTATTAAATGCTTAAGCAAAATCAACATAGTGCAATGAACATCTGGAAGTTTGTTGGGGTGTGTGTGTGTGTGTGGGGGGGGGTGTGTGTGTGTGTGTGTCAGGGAAATGACATACTGGTTAGTAATCTGCTCTGACATGGATGCTTGAAATGATTTTAATCAGGAAATTTCAGTCTTAATTTAGAGAGTCTCTCTCTGTCTCAACTTGTCCCTGACCTGAGAATGGTGATGTTAAACTGTCTGTGGGAACCGGGCCTCATATTCTGGTATTTCTGACAGCTGCTAGCTCCTTTGCTATATTCAAGCCCTAAACTCATCAATTCATTTACAGGTTAGACTTGGAATCAGAAATGAAGAAAGACTTTTACAGTTTAAAGGCAGAAACTTTGAAGGAATTGAGGAAATTCAGTCACAGGCAGATTAAGGTTAAAAGTGAACACATTTTCCATCTCTGGAAGATTATAACGTTTTTAAATTTGCCCAACAAAACCTTTTGGGAGAGTCTTTTTCGTGGAAAGCCAACTGAACAAGTTTGTAAGGAAAAAAAAGAAACAACATTAAAGTCTGTAGTATCATTTCTGTACATTCAGAGTTAAGATGAAACATATCATATTCAGAATACCTCATGCTTTGAAGAGGACCTCCACCACGTTTTCCCCCAACAGACTTGGTCTAGAAATGTTAACGAAATGCAAGATGACATCAGGTGTAGATCAGAAGGTGTTAAACATTTCTATTGCAGTGAGGACAAAGGACCTCCAAAGCTGCTCTGCTGTGCAGGAGTCTCCTACTGCAGTGGCCCGGTCAGAGTGACAAAGCAGAGCAGAATCTCCTAACACACACCGCACTGCTTTAGTGTGGAGACTAGTCGATGGTGTCGCCTATACACCTTCTGTAAAACAAAATCTTTTTTGGTTTCGGGGGTTTCACATGGAAGATTTTCCAGTATTTTTACATGACAGCATCTTCAAGATCCCTGCGTTCCTGCGCCTGTACATTCCTGACGTAGCTGTATTGTCATTGTATTTCTGAAGGTAGAACAATTTGGGATTGTTTTAAAGTCGACTGTATAAACAGAAATGGGTCAAAAGCGGCGTATTCATCAGCTCAATCTTATGAAACTTCAATATATGTATATATCTTTTGGACATTCTGATACCCAGCTTTGCTTGGAAGGTAGTCTGCTATATTGTTTAAACGCACTTGACAAATCAAAACAGTTTAATTGTTAGGTGGCAAACTGGTACTTCAAGATGTGAGAAGGTCATCTGCAGGTGTTTGATAAAAAGCTTTCATGTCTCTCAGGGATTCCTAGTGTGTATACGACCCATGTCCTTATGAGTTAGCAAAGTATACCTGGTATACCTTGTCCCTGCCATCTTGGGTAGATGACAGGGACCTGAGTCAGTATACCTTGACTCAGGGTCCCTGAGTAACAAAGTATTCACTTGTAATTTTGTCCAAGATGTCAATGGTCCCCAGAAAGACAGCTAATTTTAAACAGCATACCTAAAAAAAAAAATCTAAGAAGTTCTAGCTAAATATGTAACTCAGCACTGGTATATTTCATCAAAAGTCACAACAAGTCCATGTAAGTCTATTCTATTTATGCTCAGTGTTGGTGACCCTTCCATTTCTCCTTGGCTGAAGTGATTGTTGGAATGAAACATCCCATCGATTATTCATTCAATTCACCAGGCGATGAAGAAGGAATCTTCATCACCTGAAGATTCCTTCTGTGAGTGTCTGTCACCTCCTGTGACCTCCGGCGAAGACAGACCTGTTGGCTTTGATCACACTCTTGTTCTTCCACAATGTGACCCACCCACACACACACTGTCACATTCAAGCACACACTCTGAAGTCCTCCGCAGCGCCTGTTCCTCCACACAATGATGTCCAACGGGTTGACCTTGTAACAAAAGCCGTAGGTACCGGTGTGTGTGCTTGCTCACCGCCTTGTGTGTATCCTCTTTCAGAAGATGGACGTGAATGATGTGTGATGATCAAACCTGCTGATACAGTAAACTGACAGGTGCAGGGATACAAGAGAAGGTAGAGGAACAGAGATGTTCCTCTACATGTGTAAGCGTGCTTGTTCAAAAAAAAAAAGAAACAGATAACTAAGTTTTACTAAGACTATCTCAGATTAGACGTCTCCTTGATTTTGGGTAAATGGCAGTAGATGCCGTTTTTAAGAGGAAAAAAATCCAAAACACTTGGGTTAGGGTGTAAAGACAAAACAAAGGCAATCAACAGTACAAAAGTTTACAAAAGTTTGGAATCAATATCATTTGTATACAACTGATGCAAGGAATACTAATGCAGAATAATCTGTATAACATCAGCCTTATGGTAAGATCAAAGGTAGTAATATAAATAAAAACCCTGATAGATCAAAAGATAAATCTAGCATAAAAACAAAATGCGACAATTACTGCACATTTCATTTTGAAGATGTTGGTTCCAGAGTTGAGGGACTTTGAAACTAAGCTGTGTCTCCATTTGTTTAGTCCCTGACCTGGGATCACATACTGAGCTCTGATTACCCAACGGTTCCAAAGTAAACACGATTAACATATGAAAATGTCTAATCAGAGTTTATTTTTTTCAGCGATTGGCAGACGTTTCTGTTTTCTCACGTAGGCTTGGCTTGAGATAGTGACATCATGGCACAAAATGCTATGTTCTCGTTCCATAACACGCCTGGCAAGAGAAACTGTGACAGTGGCTTCAAATTATTTTTTATTAACCAGAATTGCCATTCATTACCCAACAATGAATAACGGTTCTCAGATGTACACTTTCTAGTAACTGCGTTGAATACAGCTGCTTTATTTGCTAATACAAATAGTGACTTAGCAAATCACATGGCGGCCTCTGAGGGTGCTCACCAGCCCTGTTTAGTCTGGTTTTATTGAACTATAGTTTGTTTGGCTAGAAAGTCTGCTTTGTTTGGGGAAATGTGAACTCACAATCGAACTCTAAGGCAGACCAAAAGAAGCAAACTCTGATCAGCCTACAAACCTAGGTCTGGGCTCGGTTGGCTCTTGTGAAAGCCAAGCAGACTGGAGACAGGTTCAAAAGCAGGAAGGACTAAAGAACAGAGCATTGTGGGTAAATACAACCAAGGTATATGTGAATATATAGCACTGTCAGGAGAAATGGTTCATGCTGAGCCCATTGTTGAAGAGTGTTTGTTTTGCACGTTTGCCAAAGACAAAGGAGAAATTCTACAACCACTAAAATCTGACTCCACCTCATTTTGGGTTGCTTGTCCAGAGGTTTTTGTGTCGTTCCCTTCTGTGGTTCTTGGTGCAGTGCCACCACAAGCAAGAGGGTTAAAAGGTTGCTCAAAGGGTTTGCTTCATTTGACACATTTAGAAGCATCCAGTGAAAAATCCAGTCAAACTAAGGAGCAACATTCAGACTGTAGCAGTGCACCTAGCTATCGTCTAATGGCTTCTTCCAGCATTTTAAAGCATCATGTCACAAAGTGTGCATCACCTCAAAGCGTTTTCTTGCTATGACAGTAACAAGAAAACGCTTGGAGAAAACCAATTGGAGAAAATTAGCTTTTCTCCAATTGTTTACACAGTCACCACATCTGAATCTAACAAGCACCTATGGGTTGTGGTGGAGCAAGAATTTCACATCATGGAACCTTATGCAAATGCAGGGTATACCTACAAAAGTGGCTGGTCAGTGCAATTTTCATTGTTTTAGTGAACTTTTTTTTAAAAGTATGTTTCATATAGTCATTTTGATCTTTTGAACCATTTGGTGCAGATTTGTACTTGTGTTGAAATTGGGATAGTCTGCTTCAGAAAAAAAACCAACTTCTGGTCTCATATGTTGTCTGTGCAGGCCTGTATCTGGAGAATGCAACAAATTTAAATGACGCAGTCACGTTATCACGAAACATGCTATGACTATCAATAAATTGATTGTAGATGTGATTGGATTGTTGTTTTCCTCTGTGTAGGTTTCGTCTTTTGCCCGATGACTGTTTAACTTGTCCCCCTCCTCCCAAATTCAAGTAACAGAGTAAATAAAATAAAAAAACTTGTACATTTGACCATGGAAACAACTTCTGTTGGCTTGTGCAGTTGCTTTCAAACACCAAACAAAATACTTCCATTTCTCCTTAGATCGGTGTTCAAAGTAAATATGCTTTTAAAGTTCGGACAGAAATCTAATAGGTAGGGTAATTTGTTGTGCTAATATTTATACCTTGCTAATATTTGGACTTGCAGAGCAGTTCACCAGAGAAGATGGGGCTCACTGTGTCGAATCAGACAAGTCGTCTTACCAGCAGGTGTTCTGTGTGCATGCAGTGCTAATATTGCGCAACAGTTTTGAAATAAATATGTTTCCACTCGAGCTATAATGTTACATTTGTGCAGGAACTATTGTTAATCTATCTGTGTGGAGTGGATATCATTACACAGTCATAAGGTTGTGTCTCTATTTCACTGATAAAGTGATAACTTACAGACACGCATCTCAAAAAACTCTAGAGTAACATTCTTAAATTTTCACATACGTAGGTCTGGCTTTTTTATATATATATATATATATATATATTGAATGATTATTTAAATAACTATAAATGCTCACTAACAATATTTTGATGATCTGAAATTTTTAAATGTTGCAGAAATAGAAGAAATCTTCAGGCAGAGGTAGACAAAGTACACATGTTGTACTCAGGTATATGTAAACTTCTAAATATTTTTTACTCATGTAAAAATAAAAAGTAGCCATCTAAGAAATTACTCAAGTAAGAGTAAAATAAAATATTTGGTAAAAAGTCTATTGAAGTACAGAATAACTGATCAAATTATCAATAATTTAATATTGAAAAATGACATAAGACAGATCAGAATAAGAAGTTAAGTGGGAATTTTAGTATATTAAGGACCAACATGACAATAATGCATATAAGGAACAAAAACACAACAAAATCAGGCAAAATAATTTTTCTATGACAGTTTCTTTGAAAATAAAACTTCTGAAACTTTAACAAAAACTACAGTTGTGTGTTTGTGTCTGATGTATTTCTGGTTAAAACATGTTTGTTCTTTATTCAGTGAAGTTACTCACAGTGGGTAGAGAATCCAGAAATTTCACTCAGGTAAGTGTGGCGATCCTTCATAATAAAGTTACTCAGCTAAAAGTAAAAAGTACAGCATAGTAAAAATGCTCCTAAAAGTTAATTTTTTTCCCAAAAAGTTACTCAAATTACTACCCAACTCTGTCTTTAGGGGGACGAATACATTTTCTCACCGCTGCAAATGAACGTTTCTCTCCTCGAATCAATAGCCACATTGTTGCGCAACCTAAACTCGACAGTTGAGAAACGGCAACAAAGTCATTAAAGGAGTTCTAGTTTACAGCCAATTCTTTCCCTTTTATTGGACCAATCTTATCAATCTGAGAGCACCAAACCTTGGATGCAGATCAGGTTTCAGGATGTGTGCTTTCATGTTTTTATGGCACATTTTTTTTTATGACATTGTTGCTGTAATGCCTCTAAGCATGTAGCAGATCCATATGCATGATGGTTTCTGCAAGGACAGTAAATCATAGGCATGCTACTTCCAAATCCTGTCATTGTAACATATTTAAAATCATAGTCATCTATGGCTTGTGTCTCATATGTTGCAATCATGTGTTGTTGACATGGACCACATGAGGGACATTATATTTCACTATTGATTTAACAGCTTGAATTGTAAATCTTGTGCATTTCAGCACCTTGATAGCGGAATAAATACTTTTGTTTTTCGCAATAGCAGTATTAATACAGCTGTTACACAAACATTGTGTAAGGGTTTCTCTGAGGTTGCACACTGTATGCAGTTTAAAGTAGGGATATTATCAGAATGGTATCGGTATCGGCCGATGTTAGCTGTAAAATTTAATATCGGCGATTCTGTCAAAATAACTCACTGATATAAAAGCTTTTGTTTTTATATAACAAACCAGTGACAATGATGCCTGCAGCACAGCACAACCTCAAATTTGTACTGTTTGAGTGTTGTCATTGTCGTAGACAGAGCAAACGTCATGAATACATTTGACATTAATGCAAGTTGAAAGTGCTACATCATTTTCAGTCTCCGTTTTAGCATTTGCCTTTGGTAGCAGGCTAAATTGACAAAGATAATTGAGTATTTTAATCCACAATAGAGAAAGCCATATAGTTTCAGTAAGTAGGTATTGGAAAAAAATATAGATATTGGTATCGGCTATCGGCCAAATGAGTTTTAGTATATCGGCATATCAGATATTGACCAACAATCCAATATCGTGCATCCCTAGTTTAAAGTGCATGAAGCATGTCATAATATATTCTTTCCTTCTCCTTCTGGTAGTCAAAGTACATCCTGAGATCTCTTGACCACAGCTCTCTTTAAGTGACCCCACAGAACTTCTTAATTTCCTTCTAATTGAGTCATTCTTTTGTTAATTTGGGTCGTTCTTGTTCTCACTAAACAAACTTAAGCACTTCTTCATCTCTGGTTTCTCAGGTTTTAATTTGGAGCCTACTGTTTTTCAGTGTGCTTTGGAAGTACTGGCACTTTCTCCATTTGTACAAAAAAAAAAAAAATCATGTTTAAAGTGAATTGAAGGCCGCAGCACTCAAAAATCACTTTTAAGAGCTCTTCCTGAAGACTGAAACAAATAACTAGACACACACAGTAGAGATTTCTTAACGCGTCTCTCACTCAGAGCCTCATTTTGTCTTATTTTGCTTTCGTATGTGTGATCACTAACTGTCACAGGCACAAATTGCCACCAGGTTGTACAGATAGGCTATTAACATATTTGTATTGGCATCTGATCTCATTTTCCTTCTAGCCCGGATACTTGTCTGCCTTTTTGTTTGTGTATGGCATGGCCTCTGATAACCTATCACAATCCCTTCAAGAGTGTCTGTTCATGTTTCAGTTAAGTCTGTGTGCGTGGGGGTGTGTGTGTGCGTGTGTGTACAGGCTTCCACAGAGCCATTATGTCCATGCAGACGACTCATAAACATAATTGACTGATAAGAAGTGGAGACGTGATGAGTTGGCCTTAGCTCATCTGACAGCAAACACACACACACACACACTTAGATTCACTGTATAAGATCATAGAAAGGTTTTTAAGAATTATTTTAAAAGTTTTTTTCTGAGAAAATTGCATTTTGCCTGAATAGACTCTTGTTCTGATCTGATAAATCAGAGGAATAATTTGCGCATAATAATGAAATCTAAAAACACAGAGGAAAAAAAAAAGCGCTTAGCAGCAGACGAATGAGTTTGACATGTGAAAGATTCTGCAAAAACCAACGCATAACTCTGGAGATGCATATCAAAGTTTAAAGCAAACAAATTAACTGTTGTTGGTATTATCGGCATTCGTTGTGTTTGATGTGGGGAGCTGCACAACCCAAGAATGCATGCTGTGTGTGTATTCCCATGCAGATGGCTTTAAGCCCCCCCCCCAAAAAAACAGCAAAATTGAAGCATGAATAAAGGAGAATTTCAAACGCGGAGGGAATCTGGTCAAGTGATCAAAAAGGGGGGAAAAAACCCCCAACAGACAGAATTGGAGATATGTGGCTTCCTCATACCTACTGTGGTGCCACTGCTGCAGAAGCATCTAAAGGGAAAATCTCCCTGAGCAAATGAGCGTTCCATCGGAGGCTTTTGAAGTTTGTCAGCAGCAAGACTCAACACTTCCTCTTTGCATTACAGAGCCAGTTTACGGTTGTATTCTCGAGGGGAAAAAACAAGACGTGCCACGCTTCATGCCAGCATGAGCTGGCTTCTTTTTTTTTCCACCCCCTGCTCTTGTAAAAGTGTAAATGCACAAAGAGCCTATCTTGTCTCGCTTTGTCTCTTTGTTTGAGTCATTCTTTTCACGTGGAAACGTGTTGCAGATGTACATAAACTAAATCAGGAATTGGCACCATGTGAAGTTGCAACGAAACACAATAACTTTCATGGTAATTTGCTCCGACGTGTGAATTATCTGAGTGCTGATATGCTTTAATATACAGTCTTGCTAAACGAAATCTGCTATGGCTCCCGATTTATTGGCCAGCTGATCTATCGGCGCAGATTTCCTTCATTTGGGTAGATCTGTGATCGTCTGACACTGACATGTGAAGAAGATCTTATCCGCCGATCTGATCTACCTCAGCGAAGGTCTATAAATCAGCCACTGTCCTCTTCTGCTCTCCCGTGAGAGAGGTTTGACTGACGGACATGACCCTCCAGGTCATGTCTGCGTGTTTGCAGTTAACAATAGTCCCCCCACTGTTGCCAACTCAGAGACTTTATTGCTGTATTTAGCAACGCTTCAGACCAAAAAAAACTGGTATCGGCCAGAATCTGAATCGGCAGGTCAGGCTTTTTAAAGATCGATAATCGGCGATCGGACTGAAAACTAAAATGATAGCACGGCGCATACAGGAGGCCCTCGCTGGTTTTGATACGAAAGGGCATCCCTGCTCACACAGGAAGAGACTGCACAAGTACACAGAAAGCTTATGGTTTTATAACCGCGTGCAAACAGGAGTCTTTGCACAGATCCCTTATTTGCTTTGCCACATTCTGCACATGCACAAGTAAACAGATGCACAAGTGGTGTGTAATCACTCTGGGCATGCAGCCCAAATTTCTATACTTCTAGTTTTTTTTCTTTTTTCCTCTCTATGTAACCATATTGAAATTCATCCAACACCTAGTAAAAATTTCGTTTTGTGTGTAACAATAATTAACGATAAAAGAGTCAGTAATGCAGCAAAGGGGGCTCAGAAGGGAATACATAATCTTACAAATCTGCTACAAGCTTCAGTATTTTGTTACATTTATTCGTGAAATTGAACGCATCACGCTCATAATCATGGGGTTTTTTTGCGCTTTGTAACATTGGAACTAAAAGAATTCCAATGCTATAAATTTCACTGAAAAGTTTGCTATAAAATTAGCTGAAATTAGTGTTTCAGCAAATGTGGAAGTTCCATGTTTCAAAAATCATCTCAAGAACTTTAGTTTATGTTAGAATGTGTAAGATTCAGGCATTACCCCCACAATGGTGCCAATTAGGCCACTCTGCAGCCCTGTGTTTATATGTTTATGAATTAAAAAGTAGTTTTCCTCTAAACCTTTCAATGTGAGAATACAGTTCTGAAGTAAAACGATTATTTTTATTTTGCAAAGCCAAAGGTTGGTCTGATTAATCAGCGAAGACTATAAAAACTACTTCCTTTCATCACTGTACCCTGACATCTATTTGTTATAGAAGACAATTGGCTGATGAGCTTCTTACATTCAGATAAAAAAAATCTGGCTTGAATTTAGCTTTTTGTGTGAAGAAAATTCAATAGAAAAAATGTTATGTAGTACATATGCATGCTAATTATTATGTTCAATGTTAGCCAAGTTAAAGTACGTCCAGTAGCCTGGAAAAGTATTCATACCTCTCAAACTTTTTTCTGATTTTTTTTTTTTCATTTCACAATCACAAAATTTGTTGTATTTAATTTGATTTTATGCGATAGACCAGCACAAAGTAGCACAGCAAAGGTGCCACAAGGTTTTTAATTCGTTTCACAGATAAAACTTTAGGGTTGCACCGATTGCAGTTTTCTGGCCGATCGGCGATGACCGATATTTAAAAAGCCTGACCTGCCAACTCCGATTTTGTCCAATACCAAATTTTTAGTATGAAATGTCGCTAAATATAGAAAGACTGTCACTGAGTTGGCAACAGTGGGGTAAATATTGTTAACTGAAATCATGCAGACATGATCTGGTGGGGCGGTCTGTCAGTCAAACCTCTCTCCAGGGAGAGCAAAAGAGGACAGTGGTTGTTTTTTAGGCCTTCGCTGAGGTAGATCAGATCGGTGGATAACATCGACTTCACATGTAAGTATCGGCCAATCACTGATCTCCCAATATTAAGGAAATCTGTGCGCCATTAGATGTAAAAAGCGTGGCAACCTCCGACCTTTACTCTAATACTTTTAGACGCAATCCAGTCCACCTTAGAGAGCATTGCTCAGTAAATTATCAAAGAATGCTGTGTAAAGCTGGTGGAGACGTATCCGCCCCGAAGACCTGCAGCTGTAATTGCCTTGGAAAAGTGGTTCTGCAAACGATTGAGCCCGGGGAGCAGAATCCAAATACATGCTCACAAAATCTGAAAACCTTGTATCATGTGAATAAAGTTCCCGGGATGTGCAAAATACTGTTCAAGAGATGACTGTCAATGACAAAACCATACTATTTGTAACCACTTCTCAAGCGGATCATAAAGTCTAAGGAGTTCCTGCGATTTGCTTCTTTTCACTGTCCCCCCCCCGACCACAAACTGCACACTTCCACTCTCTGGTTATTAGATCCATCCACGTCTCTGATTTTGCAGACCAATATATGTGCCGTTTCCGCTCCGGTGGGAAGTTGGGAAGGCAAAAAAAACAAACAAAAAAAAAACTCCAGCTACGTTTCCGTCTTTCTAACGAGGGTCTCCAGAGAAGCAACATTTCCTCTTTTGAGGAAAACACACACACACACCCACACACACTGACACTAACCCTGCAGACAGAAGGTTTTTCCAGTGGGGGATCCAGTCTCCTTCCCCCACTTTGGCTTGTCTCCATCAGTTAGCTATAAGCTCTTAAAAGGGCCAATGGGGACTAGTTAGTGGTCTTGCCTGGCTGTGCCTGATCCCAAATCATCTACATTCACAAACAGCAGCCATGGAATAACTTAACTGTGGTTTAAATTACGAGTGTTTTTAATGAACTATTTTATGCTCTTTGCCTTTGAGAGCTGGTGAATATGAGTTTATTTTTGGCAAGTATATTGCTTTTGATTCGTGAAGTGCACTGCTGAATCTTATGCACCGGGGTTCACAGGCCACACAGAAAGTGGGGATTCCAGGGGTTTTTCCCTAAACATCCCACCTCCATGGTTGAGGTGAGCAGTGGAGACAGACTGAGTGTGGGAAATATTTATCCAGGCCAGAATAGCATATTATATCTTCAGCTTGATAAGGTCGATGTAGTTCCTGTTCAGTCTGCAGTTTGGTTTAAGTCTCCAATTTAGGCACCGGTTACCAGAAAAGGTTGTGTAAGTCGCAAGAAATCCGACGACGATCCGATAAGAGAAGTTTGGAGCAGTTTCAGTAATTCTTTTGCTCCAAATCCAATTAGTGTCAAATCTCAGGGCTTATTGATTGTTTTCGCCTCCTCATTAGAACTCACGATGATGTCAGTCTAAGTTAAAATGTAAACAACGCAGTCAGTTAATTCGTGGCAGAGTCTCACACTTATCAAAGTCAGGTGAAAATGATTCTCCACAAACAGTGTCGTGCGATAAAGAATGTTTACTCTGCAGTGGTGAGCAGGCAGCGTGACAGCAAAGTTCAGTCAGCTGCTGCTGTATTTCCAGTCGGCTGCCGAAGAACCCGAGAACAAATACGGGAGACCGACTGTGTCATCGTTGTCTTTACATGTGGGGAAACCCCAGGTAGGAATACACGTGAAAGTCAAACCTGCACACTTTCATTTTGAGGAAACTGTAGTCAGCAATTTTACAGAAGGATACCATCACATGACTAACTGAACTTTTGATGAACTCAACTCTGGTGAAGCCAGCTGCGCATTGTTCGAGGATGCTAGTGCTTACAAATAAAGGCTTCACACCACTCCCGGTGAGAGTCAGCCAATCAGAGCCAGAAGGAAGGTCTACAACAATTTATTAGAGAATTATCATTGTTTTCTGGATTTACCTATTATTCATATCTCTAAAGTCTTTCACTGATGTTATGAATTAGTTCATGTCTGTTATTCCTTTCGCTTCGTCATCTTTTGCAGTGTTAGAAGCTGTGTTGACCACGGCAGTGGCATGACGAGTTGCATCCTACTCCTTGCCTTCCCTCTGGAGCTCATTGAACTACATACCAATTAAAAAATACAAGTCAATTTACCCTGTGGCTATGATGCTGAAAGTTTCCAAATAAAAATGCTGTAATTGCTGTCCCTGGCATGCTGTCAGGAATTCTGTTTCCACAACATTTTTCCATCCCCAAGTACACATGACAACAAAATAATTTTACAATCAGCAGCTAGGAACCTGCGTGTTCAGGCTCATTCATTCTCAAACACTAAACAAATATACACTGCGAATACATTTTTCATTAAAGCAGAACTTAAAATGACAGATGTTCGTAAGCATTACTCCCTCTGTCTCAAGACTCACTATTCCCAGAGTCGGCATGCCAAACCCAGTCCCCTCCAGCTAAATACCTGAGAGTTGTTAGCTAGGCTAGAGCAAAGTTGACTCGCTTGAACTAACCACCATCATTACTGTCATCCTAGCACATGATCAAACAGTTGGGGTGGGCTGAGAATGCACGCGTGTATATGGCTGCCTGATTGTGGGCGTGTACGTTGTAGTGTGTGAATCCCAATGGGAACGCCAGAGGTTGGAATTCCAATTGGCACAGCGGGAGATGGGTGTGTTGGTTGGACCGGCCAGTCTGCGGACTCCTGCAGAGAAGTACAACTCACCGACACCGGTGAATTTCTGCCAAAGAAAGAAAAAAGCTCCACCTGTGTTTCCGGGTTAAGACGATGCTTTGTGTCAGAGATTTTCATTCATTCATTCTTTTTAAATAGCTGTAAAAAATAAAAAATTGCCCTAATCACATGTGTTTGAGACAGTATTGCAGTGACTGATTCACATAGCATCTAAAAGATGCTATGTGAATCAAGAATTATAATTGACTGTAACAATTTGAAGTAAGATGGCCGAGTAATTATAGCTTAGGCTACAGGGAGTATGCTCATCTGCTACCTGCTTGTAGGTTGTTTTTGTCGCATCACTGGAAAACTTTCAGACTTACAAGGACGTTTAATTTCCTAATGCATTCAAGTTTCTGTCGGCTCATATGTAAGAGCTGTACCAGGAGAAAGTCTAAACTACGAGAGTCAATTTGAAGGCTCCCACAGCAGGTTGTTCCATAATAAAAAATGTTAACGTCTTCCTCTCAGCCAAAAGCAGTTGTTCTGATTTCGTGGACATATCCGTGCAATCTACATGGTGTTGCCTTGATTTGGTACTGACCAAGCTGTCACATGCGTAAAGCTCAGAGTCCTGAAATGTTCAGCCAAATCAAAGCATTTTGCCTGTGGGTGGTATTGCAGTCCCATTCACAGCAGAGCAAACTCCCATCACAAAATGCCAATTTTCCTTCTGCTGGTCAAAGCAAAGCTGGATGGAGCAAATCATAATACAATAAAGTAAGAAACCATTCAAGAAGCTGTCGAAGCCACAACGCTCAGGTGGAAGTTCACATGATCTATATATTTCCCTTCTTTAACACACAATTCAGATAATTGCAGTTCACCTAAAGCTGGTGGTGCATTGATTGATTGGTATTAATCAACCCTGATTTTCTTTAAGAGTGGGTATTATATAAAATCGACTTTTTGAGTTTTATATCATATTACAATGCTACTCCCTCATCAAAAACATATATGGAGTGTTGCTTTGATTCTGTCGTGCATGTTTGAGAAATACTTCAATCTCCCGTGGCAACCATTCAGGGGTGCAAAACGCTTGATCTCACAGAGAGCCGTCTTTTCCACGCAGCTTCTCACATAGCGTCTGCTGAGCTTATTATACAAACTACTTCTCAGTGCAACACTGATAGAAACGTTAAATCTTTACAGAGAAGCTTTGCTGTGACGACGCGCTGAAGGCAGAATGTCGGAAAGAGCAGGAGCTCCTTAAAGAGACAGAGGCCCAATTTCAAGGTGTTAAATTGCCAAGTTAAATATTGTTTAAATCATGTTTGATACATACAGGATTTCCACAACAACTGAAGGTGACATGGTTGCTTGATTGTGTTACAAAATGGTGCTATGTGCATGGAAAAAGCATCTTTCAAGAAGATCTAAAAATACCTTCAACATGAAATGCATTCATCCTTGTTTTGTTTTCCATCTTCATTATCTGCAGGCACATTAACTGACTCCATTCAACAAATTCCAAAAAATCTGTTTTCCTCATCCCCTTTTACTGGATTGATTTGTTTTCACAGCTGGCTGTGAACTGCATGCGTCAGTGTACTGAGGAACATCAGGTACAAGAAGTACCAGGAAGGAAAAAGTGACGGGGACAGAGAGTGAACATAAAACTGTAGCAGAGCAGGAAATGGAAGAATATAAAAGAAAGGTCACTGCTGGCAGCTTTGAAGCATTCTATTTTAGATAGTGAAAGGTGTGTGCATGTTTTCAGCGAGGATGTTTAACCAGTTTTTCACTGGCCCTTAACTAATCTCTGCGTGAGAATCCTCAAAGGTCAGAGCAGCTTGAAAAGGTTTTGGAGACAAGTCATTCCTCACTGATGTACCAGGATGTGTGACTGGACAGTGTCAGCGAGCGGCGCTGCCTTATGCGTCTCCTGACACATCGCTTTCATCAGGTTGCTGGCGCTACCCTAACATGACCTGCTGAACACCTCAGCTGAGCTTTGGACTGTCATGTTGCAACTTTCAGTAAAATAAACAGCCATCCGTTTCGAGGGTTTATCTCTTCAGCTTCCCATGTTCCCTCTGCTTGATGTTTCTGTCACAGGTTTGACAACTCCCAGTTTTTGTTTTCCAGCTGAACTCGAAGTGGTTTGCGCTCTGTAGTTTGTTTTGTTGATGCGGACATTGACATCCCACAGTCATCGCAGAGGCTTCTACAAACTAATTCAGCCACTCAGGCCGATGGTGCGGTAGATTCGGTTCAATTGGGGACCAAAATTGCAAAAGTTTTTTACATTTTCAGCTGGTGCAGTTTGCTTTCATGTCAAACAATCCAAACCATTTGAAAATAAATAAATAAATAAACAAACTATTCCACCCCCGTTGCATGTCATGTTGCTGTACAAAGACCTCCTGAAAGAAACAACACAAAAAGCTTCGGAGAGGACATGAGTGTAACTTACTTTACAAAATCTAAACAAAAATGGAGTAGTGTCATATTTTTGCGATCGTAGTATTTACCTTTTGTCTTTGGTTAAAGATCATAAGCCATTTCTCCCACTAGTGTTGGATTCTTGGGTTTGTTTTGATTGTATTTACCCAGAATGCCCTGCACTACAGTCCGCTTCCTGCTTGGAGTGGTCTCCAGTCTGCTTGCATCCCTTATATGCATTCAAATTGCACTGGAGATCTCTTCAACCAAACCAAGCCTTAGGGTTTTAGAGTTTGCTTTTTTGGTCCAGATCAGAGTTCGATTGCGCATTCACATAGCCCATCCATCCATCCGTCTCTCTATTCCTGCTTACCCATGCAGGGCTTCGGGGTTCTGGTGCGTATCTCAAGCGGTCATTGGAAATGCAGGAAGCACCCTGGACAGATCCATCTCAGAGTAATACAAGGACAGAAAAGACATTAACCGCTTAGGAACACACCTATACCTAAGGGCAAATTTAGGTCTCCAATAGAACTAGGATGAGAATCCCAGTGTACACATGGGGAACATGCAAACTCTACGCTGCAACACTGATGCAGGATAGTTAGACGTTTTTGGGTGATGACGGTTATGCTGTTCAACAAAAAGTTGTGTTCCTTTACTTTTTCAGGATTTCGTGATGCAGTGGCCTTTGGTTGCAGGGTGGTTTCTGTCAGTCGGGCCAGTTTGCAGGTCTTTGACCCTTGTCTGTCTGTGTCATTGATTGTCCACAGGGTGTCTTGGTTCCGTCTTTGCCCTGTGCTTTGTTTTCACACCTGCAGGCTCTGAAGGGTTGTTCCCCTCTTTCTTCAGACAGCATCCAGCTCTGTGGGCACATTAATAGTAAAACAATCAGGTGTGCACAAAGTGACTGGGTTTTTTCATTTGCTGCTCTTAAATGCTTGCTTTTTTTTAATATCTGAAAATGGGGGAGAAATGGAAAGAAAACAACAGCTAAAATACATACACTGCACAATCTGATGATTAATAGAAATCTATTTTTATTGCAGGCACACACATTCCAAAACAAGAGCATGATTCAAAATAAAATGTAGCTGATGCCCAATCGCATGCCCAGGCATAGTCTCCCAGGATCCTCACATTTGGACAAACTTTGCTAAATACACGAAAAGAAAGCTTTGCCCTCCCTTATTGACACAACGCCTACTTCTCATTGTTTCTCACACGCTGTTATTTTAGCTCTTCTGTTAACACCTGCAGGATCCCCACATGAGAGATTACTCCATATATTGGCTAAAACATCCTGAATCATAACCTGTTTGGGTGTGTAAGAAAAAAAAAAGGGAAAAAGTAGAGCCTTTTCCCATTGAGTGTGAATTGACAAGTTTAGGCTTTTGTTGCCGCATGACCCCTTCAGGTCATGCGGGTCAGGTATGCTACTCGGGAAAGTTAAATGACTCAACAAACCGTTACTACCCTCGTGTTAGGATAGTTCCTGTCTTTGCAGCGTTAACTTCGTTAGCTTCGATCGCCTGACCTTGTTCGGGAAACCCATGCAGGTTCTAAGTTCTCTTTTTTGGTTATGAACTCCCTTCAACGTCGCGTGTAAGATAATGAGATACAGCGTAACGCAGTGAAAGCACCTGGTCACTGAAGTGATTTGGGCTTGAATTACTGCACTGCACACTAGCTGTAGCCTGCAAAACTGTCCCAAGTCATTTTGCGATTCATTAAAAAAAACATTAAAAAACCAAATATTGCTTCTCATTTGCGCCACATCCATCCTCCCACACACATCACATACACACCACACCCTGAGCTTCCCAATAAATATGAATTTAAAAATAAATCATGTTGGCAAAAGATTATAAAGATCCTTTGCATTCAACTTTGCTCCTTTTCATAAAGCAAAAAGAACATTCTGATAGCTTTGACTGTATGAGTCACAATACCCAAATTAATCTGGAGTTATGATTCTGCATAATTTCATTTTTTTTTCTTAAAACTACAGTATGTAACTTTTATAAGTAATGTTTTCTAAAAAACATTTTTGTTAAAACTGACACCATCTCATGATGGTGAACCAAATAAATTTTAAAAATCAAGCCTCTCTGTCTCCCCCTTGTGGTCATACTGCCACTTGCAGAAAAACACCACTCCTGGTCAGAAAACCCAATAAGAACCAGGAGGAAGGTCTTAGTGTTGTCAATCAAGCTCATGTACATGCAGCTCAATATGTTAATGGCGTAGAAGCAACTTAAGGTTACAGGAAAACTGTTCATCGTGTCATCAGTTGCCATCCTAGCTGGCCTGAGCATTCGCGACAGACTCCGGTGTGGGGAACTAGCGGTAGCCTAGCAGAGAGCAAAGGAGAGGATGTAAGCAGCACATACACAAGGGTGATTGATGACAGTGATTGCTATATTTCTGCAGATTGCTCAAGGACCACAGGCAGCCAGAGGAGATTTTTTTTTTTTTTTTACAGATTACCTGTTAAACTGTCAGGACATAGTGGTAATCAGTGATGGCATAATTACTTTGAACAAGTAACTTTAATCAGGTTACTGATTACTCCTTGAAAATGTAACTTAGTTAGATTACTGATTACTTGATTTGGAAAGTAACTAAGTTACGGCTCCACAACTCAGGTAGCTGCACAGATTTGTGACATTTATCTTAATATTAATAATTATAATGGCGTTTAGTTGCACAACTTTATTCGTTCATTCGTGGTTGTTTTCACGGTTATTGTTCATATTAGTCTCGATGTTTTCTGGAGCGCAACGTGAAGCTCGACGTCATTCACTGCAAATATATTAATCTGACAATAACAAAGACACAGCAGGACGGATCATCTGGGAAATGATGGACAGGGAGAGTCTGACTAAAACTAACTGGAGGTCAGACAAATTCTGGGGTTTATGTCTGTTTATTTCCAAGCCCAAAAAGCGCAGCCTACGATTCATTCGATTTGTAAGAGACTTTAAAAACAAAACAAGCCCAAAGCCACTTATAATAATTAGACTTGGTGAAAGAAACTCAAAATAGTTCCTGCTTTTCCAGCAACAAAATGCCCATCTCCCTCTTCCCTCCGTCGTTTACGTTTCTGTCGCTGCTGATACTGTCGCATAGAAACGGCGGTCACTCCCCAAGACGCAGAGGAAATAAAATAAAATTACAAAAGAAAATAGTAACGCAAAGTAATTTCGATAAGTAACTGTAGTCTGACTAAAATTTACTCTTGATAAAATCATCCCTGAAAATTAACGACATAAAAAAACAACAAAAGGTCTTCCGCTAAATATTCTCATCCTCCTTGTGAACATTGAGTCATTCTTGTTGACAAGAGATCAATATCACAACTGATGACTGTATTTGTATTACTGAGTCCACACGCTGTAGTGAAATAAATGGCTGTTTGTTGGACTGTCAGTGGTGACTCAGTAGGTTAAATGGTGGCCACATTTGTTTCTGGAGTCAATGTTGATTTTTTTTTCAACCTTGACAGAAAATGTGTCAGATCAGCAGACGTCTTATCTTTCGTGACTAAGATGTAAATAAATACAAATAAATGAGTCACATCACTGGATGAGACATCAGCAGGAGTTGGGACCATGAAGACCAAGCTGGATATATGGAAGAATGAGTAGAAGCTAAACTGAAGACTTATCCTGATATGATTGATAGATATTCCTCAGTTCATATTGCTTACTGCTGTGGAAGAAACAGTTCAAAAATATTTATGGCTTAATTTGATTTACTGTATTATGTTTTGTCACCACCAAATACAATCAGCAACAGATCTGATCTTTAAAATCTAAAAGAAAAACTAAGTAGGCATGGACTGATATCTAGGTTTACCTAAGTGGTAGATTAGTAGAAAATTTTCCATTTGCTTAGAAGAAAGGGGGAAATAAACAATCCCTCATTCTTTGTGGCTTTCCTCTGGTTGTCAGATCTCCCTGTTCAGAACTCAGTTAAGTCGACTTGTTTCAGGTGGACTAAACGCTTTTGCGCCTTTCCAAAAAGATGGTAGCAAAATTCAGCCAATTTCTCAATGAGGGCCAGAGAGGACTTCAGGCATGTTTTGTCACCGTGAAAACCAATGGATTGCAAAGTAGCACAAATGGAAAAACAGATACCTCATGCACTCAAGAGGAGCTCCATACAAATGTTGTTTTCTAAGTGATGGGATGGACTTTGGAAACTGGCTTAGACATTTTTGCCCATGAGGAGCTTCGTTGTTCTTCACAGTTGGCCATTTTCAAGTACACAGTGATTTAATCAGACTTCACTAAACTTCTTCCAGAGAACCAAAAATAAACTCTTGGGGCACCAGGCTAGAGTTTAATGTTGTTATTAAAAGTGGATGGATGATTCTTTATAACCCAAATATTAATTGTAATTATCTACTAATCTGTGTAGTGGCAAAATGGATTGACGTTGTGCAACCTGGTATCACATTTAAAAAAAAAAAAAAAACATGAACAAATTTGTTGGTTGACACTGATTGACACTTTAAAGCGATGCTTTGACCAAGATTTTGTTCTTTGCTAGACGTGCAACACACCTATAACTGCAGACGTTCCAAAATGAGCCATGCAAACCATTTCTTCCATACTCATACACCACTATGTTATAAGAGTCACGGCAAGCTTGAATGCTAATGTGAATTGCTATGACTTGTTGTAAGGGACATACTATTGCCAAACCGGGTCCGTAAACCGGACGACTTATCAGCTGTTTTTGCTTTCCAAACCAACGCATGGTTGACATCTTAGGCCCGGGTGCCATCTTTAAGTCGTCTTCCTGCAGGTTTTATTTTTTGGGTGAGCAACCAAGTGTACTGTCAAATAAACGACAACCCTGTCTCATAGTTAGGTGTTTCTTTTTTTAGGAGGAAGCAATTATGCTGTTGTGACATAATGAGTCTGGGTGGAGTAAAGGCAATATTTATCCCTCCTGTTATGTTCACTTTCTGATGTGCAGTAACAATGTTCCCGGGTCAAACTGACCCAAGGAATGTTTACTCATGCAGTACAGCTTCAGAAGCCAAAAACATTTCACAAAAACATATTTGTATCCGATTATTAACTATTAATTATTGCTCTTTGCTTTTTATTTTTACAGTTCACTAAAAAAGCCTACAGAAAAAAAATAAATGGTTATTAATGAAAGTCATTTATTTAAAACTCAGTTCCCTGTTGATTCATCCCCACAGATGCCAGCCAGAACGAAGACTCCAAAATATGCGTGTAAATGCGTGTCATCTGGTTCCTTCCATTTCTCCCCTAAAACATGCCTTCCTTCCAGATTAGTCGTTTCAAGAATGATTTTCCGTATTGAGTTGGACGCAAGTTTTATTTTACAGGAATGCCTTGCTTGGAGGAACTTGATTAGTGTTTTAATCATTTGATTCATAATAAGAATAATCAAGCCTCAGAATTCGCCTCAATGCAGAATTCAGCTTCACACACCTCCTGCTCTATTTCACAGTTATGATCACAGATAAGTTCCAGCGATCTCAGGGCTGTCTTTTTAAATGCTGTCATTTTCTGTAGCTTTGAGAACAACTATTATGTAATGTTTTTAGGACTTCCTTGTAGAGGACATCTATACATTTTCCCCTCCTGAGTGTCCATTGTGGGTGGAGTTCCCCAATGGGAACAGAAAAGGTTCCCGTCAAAAGACATACACCTGCATTCTCGCAGTTTACGAGTGAGGCAAAGAGAAAAGGGGGGTAGGGTGTGAATTTGTGTGTGTGGCTGTGTTTAAGGTGAATACATTTACAAAGTACCAAATGTATTGAACACTTTTGACCATTTTTACCCTTCAGTTTGTCTGCCGGGTCAAATCGATCCATACAGTATCTACAGCAGGTAAAATAAGTATTGAACACATCACAAAGGTGCTGTTGACATGAAATTTTCACCAGGTGCTGGTAAAAACCCGAGTAATCGATACACAGAAACAAACGGAAACAAATAATTTTTATATTTTCATAATGGGTCAATTTGACCCGCAACGTAGCAGTTGAGCGTTGGATCAGTAAACCAATGTATGGTTAATTTTTCATTACGCTGGTAATAATTTTCTTAGGTAAATGAGTTTCCATCTATAACATTAGAAGAAAGGGGGGAAAAAATTAAAGCAAAGATGTAGATATTAAAATGTATTTTGTTTACAAAACATTCTCCGGGTTTCTTGTTGCAATTTTGTCGAAGAAATGAACACGGATATGAAGAGTAAAAATTTTGACGATTCCATCTGCAGGATGTATTTTACGAGGCGTCTTTCGGACAAAAAAGGCGGCATGTTCAGAAAAAGATCAATATTGGTATCCTAACCTGACATAGTACTTAATAGATTTGTAAAAATGTTATTAGGTCCCATCCAGCAAGGCTAAAACTCTAAACACAAAAAGTTGGGTTATAGTAGATTTTCATTCATTATCAGTGTATTCACAGCTCAAATTTGTGACATGAATTAAAAACACATTTTAAACAGACTCTCTACATCCAATCTGACTGACTTCAGAACACAAGATGGCTTCCAGAAGTCAGTAGAAACAACCCCAAAAGATTTGCTGCAATTGCTTCAAAATGCTCTTATTTTTACAGAAAACTGCAAATGACGCGACTTCTTCGGTCTATTGACCCCAACACTTCACTGCAATAAACAAGTTCTGACAGACATCCCGACTGTGTGTGCGACTATGTTACGCTGCTGTGTGGCTTTGCTCTCCTGCGGTGTTATTTTCCGTTATCCCGGAACTCTGATGGTGTTTGATATCAACCCCTGCGGTGCCCCGTTTAGGCCCTCTTTAGCGCCTGGTGGGGTGGCCCAAAGGCTAGGGCAAGCCTGTGATTGTAGCCCCCCGCAGTGCTGGGAATGAGGGGCCTGCCTCCCTCCAATTACACCCAACCCTGCCCCGTGAAACGCAGGGCTTTACGGCTTTTATCCAATATGAACCCCAGGCAAAAGAGGGCAAGGAGAATAGGGCAGCAGCAGGTAGTAATGGAGCTTAAATGGCAGCAGGCATTCCACAGTGTGAAGCCTGCCTTACGACTGGAGACCGGTAAGGCAGCAGGTGAGCAGTGGATGACAGGGGGAGCCGAGTGTTTTCATGCACATGCGACCAGGCGCACGCAAATAGAGTTTATTTTAGGAAATCTATCATGAAGCTGTTTTACTTGATTGACTCTCATAGATAGAACGTAAAGTTGACACAAAGACATATTTACGTCTGTAAATAAGACGCTGCTGAAGTCTGACATGCTCTCAGACTGTTACTTTCTGGTTTTAGGTCAATTAAAGTTATCAAAATCTGTTGTGCTTGCTAATTAACGATGGAGAGAATTCTGGAGAGAAATTTTGGCAACTTTTTCAGTGAGATGGGTCCATAAGTCCGCGTTGTTGAACCTTTCGACAATCTTGTGAAAGCCAAGATGGTGATTGTAAGCTTCTAATAGGCAAAGTCACAACATTTGAATTAAATGAAGTGGAAGTGTTGTACAGCAATTTTGATTTTATTTTTTGTGCTGAAATCAGATTTTTTTTTTTTGCGTTATTCTTTCATATTTTTATTAAATTTGTGCAGAAGAATGTAGATGTCACATGGAAGCAGATAGTTTACTTATCAAGCTGTCAATCAATTTTGAAGTTATTAAACACTTGCAGTTGACAATATTGTCACAATATCATAACACAAAGGAAGAAAAGAGAGAAAGAACAACTCAGCATTTTTTGTTTGTAGTACTGACTGCATCTTCTGTCGAGAAGTTTGGAACCAGGAGTGGTTTTGATTACGATATGACGATTTTATTCCAACAAATTCACAACTGTGAAGTACGGAGGTGGAAGCATCATACTGTGTGTGTGTGTGTGGGTGTGTGTGTGTGTGTTACTACAGGATGTCCTTAGAACATTTTTTGTCAGTTCTGAAAAGACGTGTGCAAGTGGGGAAAAGGTTTTGGATCTTTTGATAGTCCATCTAAATATTTTTGCTTCAATTGTTAATCGACCAAAAAGGACTTGCAGAGCATCTGTTTGCAGATACCTAAATGGATTTATTTGGATTATTATCTTTTCATACATTATGTCAAAAAGTTAAAAAAAATTAGAAATGTTGAGCTTGAGAAGGAAAGCTTTGTTCAGACACGAGGCGCACTTTGACTTGTTTGACTTGGGAAGGAGGGCGCTATTGCATACCAACTATTAGGCCGCTGTTGTCATGGAGATTCTACAATATATTCAACTTCAAACATCTGATAGCGAAAGGAGCTGCAGGGCCACCATAAATAGGAAGGACCCGAGGAAAGAGGCAGGAAGGTGTTGTTAAGTCGCAGGCTGCTGCACAGGGATGACTGCCTTCCTCAGTGAAGCTACTGCTCATAAACTAAAACATCTCAGCAAATCAAAACTCCCTGCTTCTGTCAAATATTCTGCTATTTTCATAAGCTTGAAACACTAATTAAACTGATATAACTGTTAAAATGAATTCTTGATGAGTGGCAGACTCATAAGACCTCAAATACGATTGACATTTTTTTTTTATCTATGTGCAAAAACACTGCGTGTGGCTGAGAACTAATTGTGCGCCTCCACATAAAGACAAGTTTCCATCGCCGCCACCAAGTTTCCGTTGTGGCAACACCATCAGGTGGAGATACTTTTCTCCAGCAGGCTCGGGCTGCAGCTTAGAGTGGATATGAGGATGAATGGCGCAGAATGCCGGGCGATCGCGCAACAAACCCCAGACTGGCTTCACCAGACTTCCCTTGAGACTGGAACAGAGGTCCAGCTGCAACGCACCAAACATAAAGCCAGAGCTTCAATGAATGTTTGTAGCTGTAAAGAACTATTTTGAAAAATAAGATCCATCCATTTTCTAACACCCTTGTCCCTAGTGGGGTCGGGATGTGCTGGTCTATCTCCAGGGAACGTTTTGGGCGAGAGGCAGGATCACCCTGGACACGTTGCCAGCCTGTCGCAGGGCAACACAAAGACAGACGGAACAAAAAGACCACTCACACCTAGGGAGAATTTAGAGAGATCAATTAACCTGACAGTCATGTTTTAGGACTGTGGGAGGAAGCCGGAGAACCCGGAGAGAACCCACGCATGCACAGGGAGAACATGCAGAAAGACAACGGGCTGGGAATCGAACCCAGGTTCTTCTCGCTGCAAGGCAACAGTGCTGCCTACTACGCCACTGTGCAGTCCAAAAAAAATAAAATAAAATAAGATTGATAGAAGGAAAATAAAGTGTTTAACAAACAAGCTACACTCCTCCTCCTATCACAGTGGTGGTGGTGGGGGGGGGCAACGAAGCTCCCGTCCCTTTGTCAGGTTTGAGTCTAAATAAACTAGAATTGTTTACATTTTACTAAATGCTTTAACAGCACAGTAACGTCCTAAGCACTCATCAGTAACTCGAGAAGCACAGGCTTCCACAAATAACGAATGAGATTTTATGGTGGGGCCTGGAGGAGAAGGACCATACAGGTGCTTTAACACCTGCTGAGAAGCTTGACAGCCCCGCAGAACAATGATGACAGAAGAACCAAATGGAATGGCCTAAACAAAGCCTGATTAACCCTTTGTGTCTTGAAAACGGACTAAAAGCTCCAAAGATTGTTTGTCGTAAGCGCGAATCGACTGTTATTCCAGTATTGAAATATTTGGAAGAAAAGCTGTAAACACATTTTTCTAACATCCATCACACTCCACAACTATTTATTTAGTTCACAGATCCAGTTTGTTGCTTTTTTTTTTGGTCTGTAATCAAATTGCAGCGTAATTTATGTTGATGAACATCAAGAAATATAAACTTACAGAGGAAAAGCAACTTTGGGTGAGTTGTGTTTGTCAGCTTTATCATAAATTAAACCTAACTCATAACAAATCCTGCTTATATATGTGCATGTCATGCATGTTCCAAACACGCGATACATGTCTAGCCTTTTTTTTTTTTTGGTCTTCTTATATTTAAGCGACAACTGCTCAAAAGAAACTGCCGTTGCGTTAGGGCGACGAGTAAACTCAGGGTGAAACCCTGCTTCTTGTTTCCGTAGTGTCTGTGGAGCCAGAGTTGTTTTTGGCTGCACATCGTCTCCTTGTGATTCTTTTTACGGCATCTGAGCCACAGTTGTGGCGGCGCTTCCCCTCTGACTGGAATTTAGCGGCACAATTAACAGAACCTCTCTCTGAAGTCTTATCAGTGGCGACAACACGAGCGGGTTGCGGAGTGGCAGAAACACTAACATTTACTTTGCCTATTAAAGTTGACTCGCATGCTTGTGCTTTATCGGTGCCCAGGCCGACGGTGCTAATAAACCAAAAATGAACAGCAGTAATGATTTTTAACAGATAACATTAACTAAACCTTATCACAGCACGTCATGGTTCATGGAAACGGTCGTTAGAGAAATTTCAAAGTGTTTCCTTTTTGAAGTTACTTTGACTCAAGTTCTGTGTCAGAATTGGCCTGATTACTGAGTTCGGTTTTAAAAAAGCAGAACAACAGCAATCTATACAGGTCTGTTGCATCTCAATAAATAACGAAATTTCAAATATATAGTTCTTCATTATTTTATGGTAATTGATTGCAGCTGATTGAAGCTAAAAAGGATTATTTCAAAACTGAAAAGTGTGTCCATGTGTTGTACAGTGAATACAGTTTTGGTCAGAGCTGCTTTTGCATGAATTACTGCATCGGTGCGGCGTGGCACGGAGGATATTGAGGCTGTGGCTCTGCTGAGGCTTTAAAGGAACGCAGCTTGCTTTAATCGAGGTCCTTAGCTTGTCTGGTGTCTCTCGTCTTTCTAATGAGAAGTGACAACATGGTCATTAAAGCAGGGATTGGTGTGAGATTTGGCAGTGTGAGTAGGGGACAAGTCCTGCTGGAAAATGGGAATAAGAAGGAGAAAAAAGGCTAGTGAGCAGATGACAAGGCTACCCAAATTATCTGTGGAAACGTCAATCTGTATCTCGTGCAACTTTTGATCTCTTCCTCAACACACTGGCTCCTTGGAATATCTACTTTCACCTGAAAAGAGAACTTTTGACTTCTATCGAATCCTTTTTTCTAAGTCTGACTAATTTTCCTATGACATGTCTGGACCCATGAATTTTGAAAAGATAACAATGACATCAGTTTTATTAATATTCAACAGGTTGAACAGATACTCCAGATCCCAATCACCCACAAAGTACACAAACTCCTCTAATGTTTTCTCAGCGGTGACAAAAACCACGGACTGTGGCACGACTAAGTACATTTGATCAATGAAATGAAATAACTTCACCTGCTGTGGTCTTGAAGCTTCACAATGTCCTCCTGGTTCACATCTGGAGGAGAAATCTGCGCTCGAGTTTAAATCCAACCAGACCCGTTCTTAGCCCATAGACATTGTGCCCGATCCAATCCCACCGATTTACTTTAATGAGATGCGTGAGCCCATACCCGACATATTGTTTTAATTAAAATTTTACTGCTTTTGTTTTTATGCCACCATTTGGGGAAGCAGTGTTGCTTCTCCAGTTTTTAGCTTTGGCCCAACATCCAAATCATCTGATTGACAGGAGCAGATCAGGGCGGGGCCGCGTGTGCATTTAAGTTTTACAGTGCACTGCGATTGCCACAGTCTAATTAATTCCTGTACTTTACTTTCTTTTCTCAACAATGTAAACTACCTGCTCCTCTGTTTAGAGTACAAATAGATTAACACAATATAGCATTCTCGTTTGTGCTACGTTGTTCTGTGTGAACCGTAGGCTTGTTAAAGGCGCCACAGACGCCCAACCCGACCGTCAAGCGAATAATTTTGTCATGACAAGGCCTGAACTTTTCGGTTGGGCTCAGGCTACAGATATAAACTCTAATCTGTGCTCGGCTGCTACACCGGAGACTGGAAATGAAAATGCCGCTTCAGTGTTTTGAATGCGCTTTTGGACCAGACACACTCCAAAGCGTCTTGCTCACAGCTCCTCCACGCAGCGGCAGCTCCTGGTCAGTAAGATGCATTTAATTCAGTGTCCATGTCAGAGATGATCTTCAGAAGGGACTTTTTTTTTTCTTCAATTTTATTCATTGGTTGCTAACTCAATGTATTCTGTGCTTAAAGTTGGAGATATCCGTGTCTGTGTGCCTCTCCAGTACAAGACGTTTTAACAAGACAGTGGCCAACAGCATTTTACATGAGTCAACATGACATGAGGACGATACGAGTCTTAAGTCTGTTTCAAGCGTTTTGTATTGAAGGTTTTCTTTTTAATGTTCTCTGATCGTCTTATAATTTATGAGCTACTACTTTTCTCTGTTGTTTCTCACCATTGCTGACTTACGTTGCCCCTGTAGCACGAAGCATTTATGCAAAATCTTCTAGCACTTGAAGAGATAACAGGAATCGGCAATGAACTGAACGACGCACAAACTTCTTTACAACACACTCTGTCACGACAACTAAAGCACACATAAAAAGAGGACTGTAGTATTCTGGGGGGGACAAGCACTGTACATGCAAAGCATTTCCCTGGAATCGTTGACAGAGATGTTTCTTGATACCTAAAACAACCTGATGCAATTAACAAATCGCCGACCTACTTAAAAGAAGTTGTGTCACACCACATACTCATCCAGCCTGTTTACATTTGTACTAGTGCCAATTGATCAGGGAAACCATCTGTACATGTTACATAGCTCTGCTGAACATTTGCATGTTAGCGTTTTGAAGCCATAGGCAGGTCTACACAGCCGAACGTCATCATGAAAAGTGATGGGAAAGCTGTGCTTTCACTTGCAGATTTTAGCTTTGGGTGAAACTTTCAGGCAGGCCGAGATGATGCAAGAACTCCTTATCGCTCAGTTGAGTCACAGTGTAGAAATGATTTTCCACGGAAGAGTCGATACTGCAATGCGGTCACACACATTCACGTAAGTGGGTGCAGCCAAAATACCAGGAGTTAATCAAATATTCTACACATAGTAGAACAGCACGATCAACTCGCTATGTTACCTTCAATTATAGAAACGCTGTACATATCAAACACAGCTTTCACTTCGGTGCAGTCCCACAACCTGCACATGTAACGGGTGGTAGAGGAATAAGGAAGAATCCGTTGGTAATTTGTTATGATTCCTTTTACTACGTCATGTTTTCCCTCATATTTACTCTTTTCAACACGATGACTGTTGTTTTTCTGCCCTTGTCGTGAACCTATTTATGTGTCACCTTGTTTTTCATGAGCAGTGCCCCATCAAGCATCAAGCTTGCCCTCGTGTCGATCAACCCTTTACTTTATTCGCAGCAGAGTGGAGCACTCGGTTGCAATCGGAAAAAAATTACAGCCGGACATCTGAATGCATTTATTTTTTTTTCATCCGTACCACAGCTGCACATGAGAATGAAGCATGTGTTTTGTTTTGAAAATTGGCCAATGAAGGACAAGAGGGGCAATTAGAGAGACTGCAGCTCCCATAACCCGACCCTGTCGTTCTGTGTCCGTCTGTTTGAAATGGTAGCAACACGCAGATTTCTGCTTGAAAGATCTCGTGTAAAATCCAGAAGCTTTGGGATTCATCTACTCCTCATTGGGAAGTGAAGGTTTTCACCTGATATCTGACAATCCCTTAAAAACAACTCTCATGGGGGAATGTTAAAATCTGTTTGCATACCTGCTCATTCACAAAAAGTGTGAATTTAACATCATTTGTAAGAGCAACATGGTTTTGTTTAATTAGTTATTTAAACAGAAATGAAATGCAAAATACTGTATTAATACCTTAGGCTTTATAAGGGATGAGTCTGTTGTGCACAGGGTTGACGCAAAATTTTATGGGGCCTTAAACAGAATTTGCTTTGGGCCCCCCTTATGGTTAAGAACACTGCAACTAGCACTTTATTAAACTTGTTCCCAAATTCTATTTTATTGTTATTAATTACCCATAATAACACCAACAGATAGTTATTATTTCCTGAGATGTGTTTGTGAAGAAAAAAACAAGCTCAAACACAGGAAATGTTAAACTTGTAGTATCAAATTGTAACGACGATGACACAACAATCCAACAATGAAGGTTGTTCTTCATGCTTTTACAAAGTAAACTCACAAATCCCTTTAAATCTTAAATTATAATTCTAAATTGTATACAATGTATCTATGTCGAAACAACCACATCAAAACAACGGTACTCTCACCTTCAAAAATGAATAAAAAATGAAAACCTGACAAGAACATGTCCACTTAGTCATTAGTGCTTTCATATCTTCCCACGACACTGTAACTTTTCCTAATTTCTTTGGGCAGTTCTTTTGTGCAAACAAAAATAACTCAGTTCTACCCGGTTCGTCTTGAATCACAGGAGGTCTACACATTTTACAAGTTGGCCAGGGACAAAACTCTGCGCACAATCTTTCAACTGGGATTTGACCCTCGTTTTGTCAAGGCCACGGAATATTTCTGCCGCGTCAATAAGCAGCGTTCGTGAACTTCTGACGAGCGAAACATCCAGAGGTCATTTCTTTGAGGTTGAAAATACGGCGCAAGAAGCGACGACAATGCCAGGCAGAGAGAGAGAAGTGTGTGACGGAGCGAGAGCGGTGAGAGAGAAACATGAAGAAGAGATGTTAGTGGAAGGGAGGGAGGGAGCTTTGCTTACATTGATAGAGAATACAAAGTGTCAAGAGAAAAGAGGTTGGAGAGGTTACTCCATACGAAGAGAGCTGTATCTTACTGTCGCGGAGTGACAGGTGAGAGGGTCTGAGAGTTTAGAAAGGGTGTAGCCGAGATAAAAAACAAGTCACAGAGAGGCCATACGCTGACAAAACAAAGTCAGGTCAGTACCTTTGCTCGAAGGAAAACTTCCTGAAAAAGGTACAAGTTATCATTTTAGAGGCTGTTGTTGTCGGTGCTGAATTTCTCCAGTTTGAAGCAGGGCTGAGCAAATCCTTCTGTGTGTGGTTGTGGCCACAGAGGCCAGGATTATCTCCAGGCACTGGAAGCGTTTTCCACAATCTAAAACACACAAGCAACACTTGTCGAAAAGGCGCATATGTTGTGTGTTTGCTCTAGTCCGAGGATTTTGTTACAAAGCCGTGGCACGGGTAAATAAAGAATTAAGCGCGCATACGGACCAACAAGGACCTAGACCTTGGGCAACCCGGTGCTCAGTGACTCATTAATCTCATGCGTCAAAATTCTGCATGCCAACTGCGACTGACATCAGTTCCACAAGGGCTTGCTGCTTTGCTCAGTAAGAAGTGATAAAACTGAACTACCGTGTCTCACGAAACGTGTGACACCAACCGTCAGAAATCTGATGAGTTTTTGTTGTGTTTTTTTGTCTTTTCACAAACACTCAGAATTCTCCACCAGGACCAAGACATCGAAGAGGGCCTAAACCACGACTTTAACTTGAGCTAAAAACAGCCGTTCATCCCGCAGATGGTTCTCCTAAGATCCTTAAAACATGCCAGGTTTATGAAAGCATTCAGATTAGGAAGATATTTCCTAAGATGCATGTTGATGCATGTCAAAATATTGCTTGAAATGTGTGATTGAGAAACCCGAATCTGATAAACCGTAGTGAAAGTTGGGAAGCCATCCAACAACTTGAGAAATGGGACACTCTTTCACAGAATGACCTTAGTTCTGGTTCAAACAGCCGTCATCCAGAGGTTGACGACGACGACGACGACGAAACAGGTGCCGCCGTCATACACCATGTGGTGTGTCTTCTTCTGTTCTTTCTTGCCATGTCTTGCGATAAAACCTGGATTCAAATGTTGCACATACATTGCATTGTTGTACCTGAAAAGTCACATGAATTATTTGATTCATGCTACATCTAAAAGCACCTAAATGCAACCAGAAAAAAAAGCTAATGTGCAGTATGTGTTTTGAGCTGTGAGAAATGATCACAACTACTGCTTCTGCCTTCTGTTTTGCTTTGCTTGTTTATTTAAGTAAAGCTCTAAAGACTCTAAAAACAACTAGCTCTATTACAAAAGTATATTAGGAGTTTGCATCCCTCACACGAATGCAAGCCAACCTTACCAGGTAATCCAGTTCCTGTTATTTTAGTCTGGTCTTCAAACACGCTGTACGCAGGCAAATTTGAAGACATTCTCACACAGCACTTAATCTGGACCTCGTCCAAAGTACATTATAACAAGTGACCAGCTTTCAACAGACGTTCATAAGAATAACAGGCGGTGAAGGAAAGCCTGAGGGGTAAATATTCCTTTTCTACCAATCTCTGGCTTGTTCTCTTTGACATTTAATGGAAATGTGTCTGCTATCAATTTAATCAATATTCTATTAAGATATCTGCCTTTCTAATATTTAATTAGAATATATTCAGTTACTGTTTTTGGTCATTTACGCATAGAGGAACTCTGTATATTCTACTTCTGCTCCAGTTTCTAAATACTTTGGAAGAATGAAGTTTAAGTTTAATCAAGTCTGACATAGAAAGTAAGAACTAGCCGTGGGTTGACTCAACGTTCCCTATAACAAGCTCACTTGTCGACGTGTTTATTGCAAATTAACATAATCAGTACAAACGTATGTTTACTGCAGATAAACATTTTGAATTTGTCACGCAGGTGCTAAAAAAACGGCACTATTTTTTGCTACTATTAAATAAAACCGGCGCAGGAATGTGTTCCATGACATTTGTCTTAATTCCTCAAGGCTTTATTTGTTTATTCAACCATTATCTCTAATTCATCTGGTGTGTTTTTATTTGGCCAATCCCTGCATGTATGAGTAAAAAGAAGGCAGGGACACATTCTGGGCAGATTGCGGTTCGAAACCTGGCATACCAACGAACGCAGTCACGGTCACAAGTTGGACAAAGGATTTTCGAGGATTAAAAGAGGCTTTGGCTTCGTGTGATCTCAGCAAAGAAGGAAGCATGAAAGAGCATGATAACCGACAAACATTGTTACCCAATGACTAATTCTGCTGCTTCTATTTTTAATCCAATAGCCGTTACATCAAGCTTTATAATGCAGGATGTTATTTGTTCTACAAATTCTCTCCTTTTATATAATGTGCAATTCGGTGTGTGCCGCATTTGTCCTCAGATTGAGTTTTTCCTGTAATATAGGAGTCCATTAAGCAAAAACACACACACAAAAATCAGACAGCTTGTCAATCAACACACTGTAGCAGTTTGTGTTTCGTAGTGGTCGCAAACAAATTCTTATGCAAACGAGGAAATTGTAATAATCTGTTTTTATTTTTATAAACTGTTTAAAATCCAAACAGGCAATGTGGTATTTCCTTTGTTTCGGGACTGAAATTCACATTTTAAAGCCTAAAAGTAGAACATTTAATCAAATTGCACGATAGCTACACTTTTTTTTTTTTGCCAGTTGTTTGGATTCTGTTTGCTTCATAAAACAAATTGTCCTAATGATACCCAGATCCCAACCCACAGTACCCTATAAGCTTGTTTCCACTTGAACCAATTCGGTAGAAGATAAAACCCAAAAGCTAAAGTTAAAAATGTTTTAGAATCTAAATTTATCGCACCCAGTTTTTACTGGTACACACTTTCATATCCTGGCACACATTGTTATGGGAAATATATTAGCATTTTATCTTAAATTCACTTAGTAAATGAATAAAAAGCCATGATTTATCTCTTTAAGTGTCAGGCCTGCCTTTGTCTTTAGCCCAAATTTGGACATGGAGCATTTTGCCATAACTGTGCTGTGCAATGAGGACATGTCTTATTTATGAATCTCATTTTTTTGAGTTATAAATGTGAATTTCTACCTGTCAATCAACAACACTGCTGTATTAATCATCCCACACATCTTTTGTTTTTAACCTCTGACCTTTTTATTATTATTATTATTATTATTATTACAAATGCATTGAGGCATGTGTTTTTTTGTTTGTTTTTTGGGGTAGTATCTCCTACATGGTTATCATCAACTTTCAGATGATGGTAAACATTTAATATCAGAAGCAGGTTGTAAACAGCACTGTTATTTAACAAGCTGATTTATTTGTTTTTTTTGTGCTGGCATTATTGACATAAATATGTAATTTTTCTCATAAGTGCATATAGAATTTGCACTTATGAGAAAGTGCATAAGTGCATTACAGCAGAGATGTAGTATTTCACACGGAGCGCAGGATTGTTGTTCTATGTTATTTAATTGCATTATAATTTTACGTTCTGTCACTTTTGTTTCTCAGGATCATTTGTTTCCCATATTTCATGACAAATGCCATATAAATTTAATTTGCTCTGTGCGTTTGTTTGTTTTTACCATCGTCCCTGGAAGTATGTGGGTGTGTAAAAAACTAACATGCAACCCAGCGCTTCATCAGTGGTAATAGTATAATTGGCTGGCGGTTTTTCTCTTCATGTGGGCTACATTGGGTGATGGTATCTTCAAACCACTGGCGCCAAACCAATAGAATGTTAAGACAACAAAATAAAGACAGAAAACCCCCCCAAAAAAACAACAACATAACTGTTACTAGCAATCTAGTTTCTAGCAAAATGTGTGGTCTCTTAATGAAGCAAGAAGCACTGGAATAAGGATGGCAGCAATTGCTCTCGTTGTTTGTGTGTTTGAGGAAAAATACAATAGATAACCTACATTTAACTGCAAAGACCACAAGTCACTGGGGATCATGTTGGAGTAAAACTTCTAAAATTAAATTCACTACGTCATGGAGGAATACACTGGATATGGAAACCGTTCACACACCCTGGTACAAAATGCTTTTGTGGTTTAAAAAAAACCCTGGAATCAAAATCAATAACTTCATCAAACACGAAAAAAAAACTTGAAAATCCCCAAACAAATTCTACAAAGACAGGTAAACAATATTCATGGTTGTTTATGCTCACTATATTTGATGGCAAATGTGTAACCAAGGAGCATAAGTGTCTAAATTAGATTGAAAAGGACCTTTAAAATATGGTATTTGTGAAATGCAGTGCACAGTTAAGCTACAAGATTTTTCATTTGCAACATTTCTTTCCCCTTCTAACTGATGTGCTTGTTGTAGTTGTTAATTAGGCGCCAGCAAGACTAAACAGCTGCAATTAATTTTTTTTGTGTGTAAATAGTGCTACATGTGTGTGTGGGGGTGTGATATTAAAAGTGGAAAAAAGTTTTCAAGTGATTTATTATAAATGTGACATTTACACACTTCTGTGAACCATTATGAGACATATTATCTTGTACAGAGAATAAACAACTCTAAATGATTTATTTATTACGACTAGATAATTGTATAATACACCAGAAATTTTTTTTTTTTGTGAACAGTAAGTAACCATTCCAGGAGCTAAACCACAAGTTGCTGTGCAAACCATCAAAGCCCAACATTTCATCATCACATGCAGGCGAGGTCAATATTTGCATGGGAGGCGAGCTGATTTGTACGAAGTCTTGTGTTGAGCGTGTTGTTACAGAATATAATGCGGCTGACTGAGCGCCAAGTAAAGCAGAAAACGCTTCGCAGCGCCGTGCCAAGACCCATTCGCAACAAAACGCGGGAGGCATTAAAGGACCTGCGTCGTCATCTGCAGAGTAAGTGCATGACAACATGGCGCTCGCTGCGTTCCCTGCACTTTTTGAAATATGCACCTTGCCAAATCAATTAGGCGTGTTACAGCCAGTACTTTGTTATATCATCAGCTTCCATCATGGTGACAGGTACATGCACTCTTAAATAGCCTCATGGGTATCGAGTCATTTCATGCTCTGGTAGAAACCTTGTTCAGACAGATGGCATTGTTTTTTCTGTTTTGTTTTGTTTATTTTTATTTTTAAATGGTGCAACGGCTTAAACAAGCATTCAGCTTCTATGCACCACAAATCTGGAACAAACGTCCAGAAAACTGAGTTCCTTGAAATCAAGACTAAAAACCCAGTTGATTTTTAAACATTATAATCGACATTTTTGACTAAATGCAAAGTCTCAGTTGTTGACTCTGTGTTCTGTGATTTTGTATCTTTGTGTTTTTGTGATGCAAAAGCACTTTGAAAAGCCTTGTTGCTGAAATGTTTAGTACAAATAAAACTGATTGATTGCTAATACCCATCATAGATACAAAAAAAACCAGCAATAAATTATTTATATATTCTGTTTTGTCATTACAAAGTAGAGCTGAGGAAAGGTCTGGTTAACCAACAGGGGGGAAAAAGAGAATTTATGTAAAGCAGAGCGAAAAGAATAAATAATAAAAAAAAATTAAATAGAGAGAACTTCCTTGGTAAAATAATGAAAACATCAGAGGCCGCGCAGGACATTTCTGGAAGAGACGTTCCTCCGAGTGTCGTTTCCACTAATCTGTGGTGGACAGGCCGGACAGTGCAGAGGTTCACCCTGAGATAATGCTTTTCTCTAACGGAAATACCGCAGGCTGGAGTCAGATAAGAGCTGCGAGGAGCTGTCCGGTCCTCTGACTTCTTCTGTGTGGATGAGGAGATAAGACGCACCAGCTCACTGGGGCTCCCGAGCAAAATGGAGGAAACTCTTTCTCTGAACAGGCGGACGCTTTTCTCACGTATGCAGTCATGGCGTGTCTGAGAATTGATTTCCTGACATACAAGGGAGCCGGAGGGAAAGCATGGTCAGTTGGAGGCTAGTAGAAAAGTTAGAAAATTTAAGGATGATGGCTTTTTTTTATAAAATAAAAATAAATAAACACAAAATATAGGAACTTGGGCAAAAATCTTACAAACTTAAGTGGAAAGGAAATGATTGTATGAAATTCAAAAATAAGACAAATTGCTAAGATGGTTTGTCAGTCCGTGGTGTGTAACTTTATTTAAAAATATGAAATATATATATTTTTCTCCAACATCTCACCCTAAGTGCTTCAGCTGCTACACATGGAAATATTTAAACCCACCGGTTGACTGTCCTGGAAATCACCTTTATTTTTTTTTTATAATTATTTACTCTTGTGCTCCTGTTTCTCTTCAATCCTTTGTTTGGTTATTCTCACCTCTGGTTATGGCCAGTTCCTTTTAATGTTTCTATTCCTCATTACTGTTCTAACATATTTATCTGGCTTAAATCTGAACAATAACTTCAAATCCGCATACGAGCCTGATTGGAAGAGTTGACGATTCTTCATTCAAATTGTTTTAGTTGTATTATTTTGCTGCATTTTATAATATGCTGGTCTACTTTGGACATCTGTGTAAAAATATTTTGTATCAAAACAGTGTAAAGCTACACGAGAAGAGTGGATTTTTCTTTTTCCACAATCATTTTCCTGTTTAGTTGTGTCTTTAAAGATTCATGACAAGAACAGAAGTTAAATCTAACTCCCAGGACACAAACGGTTTAGTTTCCATCACAATTCACATGTTTAGTATCTGAGTGAAAAATAGAAAATCAAGTTAAAAGACATGCATACCTTTATTATTTTTTTAGTGGTTGTTTACCTGCAGTGAGTTAGTGTTGTGCATTTAATTGAGTCATTTTCAAGATATGCACAATTTGGTTTGTTGTGTTATCCGGCTTGTTGACGCAAAGGTTTGAGGCAGACAAACAGCGGTTATCTGGAGCGGACCCCATTAGCTCTCCAAAATGTGACAGGAGAGCAGGGGGCAGGCGGTGAGACACATACGATGACAAATCGTAACAAATTGGAGGGGGGGAGGTGGAGAAAACTTGTCAGCCTGACTTGAAAAGCCCAAAGATGAATGCACTGGAGCTAAGCCCTGTGCAAAACATCCAGAGACCACCTTCAGGTTTCCGTGAGACTTTTGGGAATTAGTCTGTCAGTACGTCGCTTTCCAGAAAAGTGAGCCATTGAGCGTACATAATGATTAATTGAGACTATAAATGCCAGCTTTCTTGAGAAAAACAAACAAATTAAGAGGGTTAAATACGCAAAGAGAAGCCTGCAAAGCAAAGGTCTTGTTCGCTGAGCGGCTTTCCCGTGATGACGGATACGTCTTCGACTTGTTGTACCCCAACGAAACGGGTTAAGATTACAGGCGTTTAAAGCGGTACACAGCTACTCTCATCTCTTTATCTCGTGTGAAATTAAGTTTACATTGATCTTGTATGTTCTGTTTGAAACAACAGAGGCAAACACAAGGGGGACACTAATTTTATCGACAGGTAAAAATACTGTGCACATCTTGGTTCTGCAGCACAACCTGTTCTTTGACACTTAGGTTGTCTGCCAAGTACCTCCTCTAGATGATATATTAAATACAAAACCATTAAACAAGATATTCAAATAATTAAATCTTCCTGGTCTTGTGTAGGACACGCCTAATGACTAAACTGATTTGAAAATGATCACCCAACCAAAATAATCAGTGAGAATATGCAAGGACATTTCCAAAAGAGATGTTGAGTGTTGTCTGCATAACCCATCCTCGGGTTATGTGGATGTGTTTTATCAAAGATAGCTACTCTTACTTTTCTTGGTTCTCAAATAGTGTCAAAGATGTTTTTCACAGCCCTGCCAGACCCATTTCACTCCAGATCTCCCGTTACTTTTCTTGCAAAGTGACAAGAATCAGTTTTTGACCCCATGGGAAAGTAAGATTTCCACTCACAATGCAAATTTGTGTTTATTTTCAGTTTCCTTTTTCTAGAAAGTTTGTCTAAAAGTTTGAACATTTTTTTGTCAGTGCGTATTTGAACTCTTTGACAGCCACAGCAGTAGTAATCTTCATGGTCAACAAGGACACATTTTAATAATAATTGTAGTCTACATGGCTATGCAAAAAAAAAAAATCTCTAAATTCTCCAAGATTTTTCACTGCCACTTGTTACCTCAAGACTTCATCTCTCTCCATGGATTCCTCTAGGATTAAGGTAACTTCATGAAGTTAATCTTACTCTTAAAGCTCTCCTTCGTTGCCTCAGGGTTACGTTTCGAGGTATGTGTGTAGGAGTCTTCACTATGATTCATCTTCTGGCTGCGGGAAGAACAATTTATAGTACACGGACCGGTTCAGTGGTCTTTAGGAGCTATAAAGTCATCAGAAAACCACCCTGAAGAATTCAGATGTTTACAGGCCGGCTTCAGGCAGGTCTGTACCTGTGTCTCCTATAACAGCATTAACTTCATCCATCAGTGTGGCGTGTTGCCAGTGTTGTTCACGGTTACCACACTCCCAACTGCCTTTGGATCATTAACAAGCTCCTGTTTTCCTTCTGGTCAAACGCGCCAACAGTGTTTACCTCTTAGTGAGTGTTGCTCATTTCAGCCATGCAAGAATCATGTCTAATTTTGCCTAGTCTTGCCAAAAAATAAAAAATAAATACTCTGCTTCAATCTCATTACAAGCAAAAGTCAAGAGTTTCTGCAATTTATTGATTGATTGTTTTCCATATCCCACATGGGTTCAGGGAATCTTAAATCCTAGGGGTGTTGTTGATTTTTCAAATGCTTATTTCACTCAATGACATGCAAATCAGTTTATTGGCCTTATGGATCGTTGTTTGACGCAGCGCTGCAGAAGCGCTGGAACATGAAACTGGCGCAAATTAACAGTGTAAGGCCTTGTTACACATATTCATATCATTTTCATTTTCACAATAATGGATTGAACCTCAGGTCTTTATCAGTCTCCCACTTTAAGCCATGAGTAAAATCCCCCCCCACCCCCCAAAAAAAAAAAGAAAGAAAGAAAAGGCTGATATGTTTATGTAACAATTAAAAAAATGGATCAAACAGACACAGAACATAAATGGCAGAGAATCTATCAGATTGCACTTGCTGGATCCTTGCCTGTTCAAAGTATGCTCTCTCTCTCTTTCTCTCTCTCTCTCTTTCTCTCTCTCTCTCTCTGTCTTTGAAGGAGGCCCTGCAGCTATTCAGAGCTTTAATCTCATAATGGCTTCAATAACAGCAACCTTATCTTCGTGACAGCTATTTCAAAGGCCTGGCAGGTTTGATGTACTGTACACCACAATGCACACTAACAGCACAACACAGACCCACGGGAATACATTATGAAATGCCTTTTGTCAAAGGAAATTAGGAGGGAGAGAGGATGGGTGGAGGGGTGACTGGTAAAAAGGGTCGGATTTTCGTAAAAAGAAAATTGCAATTGGTGCGAAGCTTGTAACCCGAAGAAAGACGAAGCTGCGTGACGGTTGCTGCAATGCCAGGAGGTTAGTTTGCCAAAAATAATTAGCGAGTTAAAGCAATTAATTCAATTTTTTTGTGTCTGTTTGATTAAGCCACAAAAGATCATTGCTGAGGAATTTGGCCGAGTGTTGAAACCTTTATATTTAACTTCTGAAGAAGAAGAAAAAATGACCAGAATTGAACTTAACGTGATAAATCTTTACATAAAATTTTAACATGGATGTGACGTGTTTCTTACTTGTTGAACACATGCAAATAGGCCTGTCACACTAATCAATAAATCAATTACTCGCATAATAAATTAAAAGAAACTCGATAATTTTCACTTGCGTAATTTATTGTTTTTCTCTTTATTACCAAAAACTGGGTGACAAAAGTTTAAAGCCTGGTCTCAACAAGCCCTTACTTTGAAGGACAGTTTAGTTTTCAGAGGCTTCATTGTCCATTTCATTTCTTCTTTCTGTTCTGTTTATTTATTTTTGGATATTTAAAATGTCTTCCAGTTCCAGTGGTAAATGTTGAAGTTTATGGATCTGTAGGAATGTCTTCCCTGCATCATTATTCTTACTTGAAAATGGACTCAAAACATCAATAGTTATTGTTTATCGCAATAACGTCTGGGACAATTTATCATCCAGCAAAATATGTTATCGTGCTACATGCAATGTTACGTGTGTGTAACTGCTGCTTCATCTGATTTTATTAAGTTTCTAGTGTGGCTACAAACCCTCGCTCTTTTTACTACTTTCTGGATACAACAGAGACGACGAAACTATGCTCTCTGCCAGAGTTTTGAATCGCAAATTGAGATGTGAAGCCAGATCCCGACAGCAACGCCAAAACGTGTTACTGGTGTTTCTGCTCTGTTGTTCTGCCTAAACCTGTCCCCAGAGAAGCATAGGATTGGATTTTATTAAGTCGATAAAAAACTACATCATTAAAAGCAAAGGTCTGGTGAGGTAAATAACACTTATTGCTGTTTCTGATGCAACATTCTGCATGAATCCCCGAGGGTCCTGGCACTTGATGCCTTCTGCGTTAGACGTTGCTGTGGACTGAACGCACGTGCATTTGGCAAGTGCAGCATTTGTTCTTTGTTCTTAAAGAACAAAGTGACCTACCGCACCAGAGAAGTTGCAGTCGAACAGCTTGAGCAGCACAGGGAGTACTGAATGTTGACCCGGCTGACTAAGAGTGAGCGCGATGCGCCAGAACAAGCCCGATCCACGGCGCTGCTCCACCCTGCAGCTCACAGGACCCAGAGTGTTGTAGTAACTGACTATATTTACTCAATTACATTTACTTGAGTGATGCCTTTGGAAAAGAACAAAACAAAGTCATTTTAGGAGTATTTTTACCACGCTGTACTTTTTACTTTTACTTGGGTCATTTTATTATCGTTCCTCTTATTTGGGTGAAATTTCTGGATTTTCTACCTACTGAATGGAAAAATAAACATGTTTTAATCTAAAAAATTCAGCAGACAAAGACACACATCTGCCATTTTTGGCAAAGTTTAATAAGTTTTACATTGAGAGAAACTGATTTGGAAACATTTTCTCTTGCAAGATTTTGTTACTTGTATGAATTATTGTCATTTTGGTCTTCAAAATACCAAAATTTACACTTAACTTTGTATTTCGGTTCGTCTGATGATGTAATTTTGAAACATTAAATGATTGATAACACTGGCCAACAGCTAAAAAGTTGTGTGGGGTTTTTCAACTGTTTTAGGGTCATTTTAATGTGCTGAATCCAAAACTCACATTGGTTTTTGCTCAATGACGTCACCTTTCTGCACAATGGATGCAACATGAGCATTGAAATGCATGACTTGTTCTCACTTATGGAATCTGTTTATTGAGAATCTGGGATCAATGAGTGACGAGCAGGAGGAGAGACTCCATCAGGACAGAAAAGAGACGGAGAATTTTGCACAATGAAGACGCAATGTTCAGTTTACATGTACTTAACCTCATCAGTGTTTATTGTTCGGTTTACAGAAATCCAAGTTTGTAGCAATTAATTAATACACTCCGTCAGAAAACAATACTTTTTCTCGTAAAACCGAGAAATATTAATGGAAATGAACTGATAACGTCACAAACACGTAACCAAATTGGTCAGAAGATCAGATTTCTCTAAATCAAATTAGAATAAAAACTTGACCTGATTGAGAAAAATGGATGTCATTTTTGGATTGAGTGTTGCAACTGATACAGTTGAAAAAACATCGACAACTTCCCAAAAAAATTTTTTTTTTGTAACCCAGTTACTCAGCACTTGAGTAGACGTTTTACCAAATACTTATTTTTATTATTCACTAGTTTCTTGGACAACCACCTTTTACTTTTACTTGAGTACAGTTTTGGAGTACTCTACCTACATCTGCTCAGGACCGATGTGGCATCCCAGTGCCAAACATTGCAGAAGCAGCATCGGATAGTCCCACATAACGGGTGATTAAAACATGCAACATCTACGCAAAGCCTTTTAGAATCAGTTTGCAGTTTAAAATCGGAAAACCTTTAAGTAGAAAAACGTTCCCTCCGTGTTCTATCGGATTCACTCCTCGCCCCTTCCTCCTCTAAGGCAGAGACTCCCGGCCCGGTCCCAGTCACTCATCCCACTCGGCTCCCCTTTGTCTCCGCTGGATGGGGGGATTGAAGAGTGTAATTGGCCGAGCCCGCTCAGGTGAAAGCAGGCCTCTTGTCTGGGGACACAAAACCATCTCTCTGTGTGTTGTCTGCAGGAACTGCAAGGTCAAAAGGACACTCCACATTGGGGGACTCACACACACACACACACACACACCCCAACACACCCCCACGCACGCAAGCACTCACATAAAATACTCATCATTCATCCTCCAGCCCCCGACAATTGGTGCAGCTACCTGGGAAAGGTAATTATTTGCTCTCATGTCCATCTTCTGGTTTCCACAAGATTTAGCTGTCTGATCTGAAAGAAACCAGATCAGACCCCCATTAGTGTTGGAGAGGTTTTGGTCTTTTTTTTCCCTTTTTTTTTTTTAAATGTTAACTTTAAACAAATGTATCTATCTGCATGTTCCTCAAAACAAAGATGGTCTGTTTTTGGTGCAAAAACAGACCTAAAGTGAAATTTTTCACTTTAGGAAATTTCTCTCTGATTTTTAAGAGGTCTGATAGCAGAACGTTGTGGCTGCAAGCATGTTTTTTAGAGGAAAGATCCCCTTCAGACACGCAGATATTTACATTCAAAAGTTCAAAAGTATACATTTGAAATCTGACAGCCATGTTGCGGAGAACTAAAAGTTGAGTAAAGTGCAACGGGCTGCTTCAGTTCCACTACAGTGTTGTTCCACGGTTTTGTGAGTAAACTTTAAAAAACGGGACACTCCCCTTTGTGTGCTCATCATTTCCCACAGCCCCTTATGTTACAATTCCTTGGAATACCAAGCACAAAGCAAGTTATGTATGACGGCACAGGTATTGGCTGTATTTATGACGTCAACAACAAATCTTTCCATCTCTAACTGGATGTTTCATAGTTTTATAGACAGACGTGCAAAGCGCTGATAAACTCTTGCGGTTCTTTAGCCTAACCTGCGACCCTAAATGTGTGCCTGATTTGGGAGACGAATAATAAACAGTTTTTCTGAAAGTCCACCTCAAACTTTACAGCAACCCTTTATGTACCAGTGTGCAAATCACATCCTAAAAGGTCCACTTATCGTGCATGAGGATAACCAAATCTTTTAATTACGGATGGCTCAATACTTCATATGAAACAAACAGATTTAAATTTGACCGTATCGTATCATATCAGTGGTTTATTGTTGGATTAGATGAGACATTAAACTGTTGGAAAAAAGAAAAATATCTATATTTTATTGCTTTTCGAACACTTATCAGGGGTGCCATACTGTGTGAAGGATGTTTTATTATCTTCTTTATTAACTTGAGCAGGAAAAAGGACTATTGTTTATTTTCAAGGGAGGGAGCAGGATGTTGTTTCAGCATTCTAACGTAGTGGGTGTCATTTTGAATATAGAAATCAAGCAGATTTCAGATATTCCTGCAAAGTTAAATGCATTTTTAAACCTGGCTCATCTATTCAGCATGCTGAAAATCTGCTTTTGCTAAAAGAACGAAGATAAAGAAATACAAAAACTAACACATTTTGGCATCTGTGAATTGGATAGATATTCTACTCTTAGCTGAACAACTTCTTACACAGTGGAACCAATAATATCAGATAAAAGATAAATAAATAAACTGTATCTATTTTCTCAAATGTTTCTGATGTGTTGTTTCTTTGCCCTATTTGTTACTTTTTTGAAATTGTGGAGTACTCATTACTGTAGATCAGCATTTAGCTTTATAGTTTTAATATCGGAGCAAGACTTGGAGAAACTCCTGTCAGCTTTCAAATCTAGAACAAACTTACAAAGTACCATTTACTTAACAACCAAGAACAAGAATTAAACATGGAGAACCAACATTTAGCTTTATATTGTACAAATCTAGAACTCAACCCAGAATAACTGGAATCAACATTTAGTTTAATACCTCACAAATCTTACCAAACATGAAGACCCAACATCTAGTTTAATCAGAACAAGAATCCAGAGAAATCCTTAATAGTTTATAAATTATGGACGACTTATTCTTATTTTTACATGGGGAACCAATATATGTAGTTTTATACTTTCACCTTTTTGTCTTTCTTTTGGTTTTGTTGTTTTGTTTGTATTTCCTTTTAATTCATGTAATGCACTTTGAACTGCCTTGTTCCTGAAAATGTGCCATATAAATAAAGTTACTTTACCTTTCCTCAAACTTCAGCAAGTAGTAAGAAGTAAAAACCTACCAAAGACTTGAAAAGGTAAAACTCTTCCTTCACAGATTTATGGCCAGCATGGGTGGCCCCATCTGGAAACATGAGTACACTACAATGACACTGAATACGTGGTGTTATGCACAATACATCACCCTTTGACCTCCCACTCACCCACGCTGTGCACTGGATGTCTTTAGTCTCTCTATGGCCCATGACAGAAAGGCAAAGAAATGAGGTATTTGAGTGAGCCCTACGTCATTTGACATCTATCACAAATATTTGATTTTCTGCTGATTGCTGCACTTATGACTTTGTTCAACTTGAATAGGCTGGATGAATCGGTGTCAGTGAAATCAGGAGCTTTTGAGCCCCGATGTGATGCATGCGCCCAGTGACACCCAGTCCCCCGCACATCATGTACTGGGATATTTGGTCTAGCGGGGAGGCCGACATTCCTTTTGTTCTGGTCGGATGCCAACAACGCTGATATGCCAAGATTGAAACTCTAAACACGAGCAAGTATACGAGAACCATTGTACGTTGAGTGACAAAATATCGAGCATCGTGTGTTTTCTTTTCTGTTTTTTTTTTTACAAAACCACAACAATGGACGTGATTTTTCCCCTTTGTAACGCATCAGCATAGAATATGATGAAGGTAGCACAGCACGGCCACTGAAAAACAAGCGAAGTATAGAAGCCCTTTTAAGATGCTCTCACTTAGTGCAAAAGAGAGCAAAACCAAAATTTTCCCACAAATCATTACAGTGAAAAAGTATTTGTAGAGGTTTTTGCTCTGTTTTAGCTTTTTTTGGGAGTTAAACCTGATGGTTAAAGAAAAATCCACAGAAAAGCTGCACCGGGCTACAAGCCGCATGGTTCAAAGCGTGGGAAAAAAAGTAGCGGCTTATAGTCCGAAAAATACGGTAAATGCAAATTGCATCTACATCATAAATGACATCTAGTATTGATGCCATATTGAATAATGCCAATATTTGAAAATGTAATTGCCTCGTACACTTTATAAATGGCTGCAACAACTGCCTCTAAGCGCTGATGATTACATGCAGGTGGGTGTCTCGTGGATGTAAAGACATTTTGGCCCACTCCTCTTTGAGGTCTGCTTTAATTCACCTACAGTGGATGGTTCTCAAGCATCAACATCCGTTATGAATCAAACTTTGGTCTAGACTTTGAGCCAGTACAAAACCTTTCTTTTTCTGTGTGTGTTTTCTGCAGGATTAACAAAGTCCACTTGATTTTTATTCTTTTTTGTCACAATGTTATGGTCAAGATTTCCTAGTAGAGATGGGTAAATCAATTAGAGCGAGTCATTCAGGTCTTGATGAAACAACAAAACCTCAAACTATCAAGCTATCAAGCTACCACCGCTACGTTTGATGTTCTTTTTCTGAAGCGCTGTTGGAGTTTAGTGTCAGATGAAATGCTACACTCGCTTTGTCCGTCCACAGATGGTTTCCACAAAGGTCTTTGGGATCGTCAAGATGCTTTCTGCAAATGTGAAACGAGTCTATATGTATGTTTTGTTTGGATATTTTTGTTTTAACAGGGTTTGTGTGACATCCATTCACTCACCCTGACTCTATAGTTTTTTAGAAAACCTTGTCAATCAATAAATCAAATTTTATTTGCGTAGCACGTTTCAGCAACAAGGCACTTCAAAGTGCTTTACATCATAAAAACAGAAATACAAAGTCATAGAGCAGACTGTCAACAATTTAAACATTACATTTAGTCAAGTCCCTTAATTTTTCATTGATTATGTTTCAAAAGCAACTCTAAGCAACTTTGAACTTGTGATTTAATTACAGCTACAGGTCTTTTTTTGGGTATGTTTTTGCTCTATTGCACATTAGGGATAAACTTATTCCCCATTCTCTCTTCGCAAAATATCTTAAGTCCTGTCAGGTTGATAATATATTACAGTTAAATAGTTGTGTGTGTGTGTGGGGGGGGGTGCGCGCGTGTGTGCGTTTCCTCATTGTTACATGAGCAAGGATTTCCAATCACGTTGCATTTCATTATAAGTCTCACAGCTCCGCCTTCTTTAATGTGTCATAACAAGTTGTTTTATGACAGGTAAGAGTACACAGCCCTTGCAAACACACGCACCCACACACACAGAGAAACAACAGGTGGAACAGGTAAAAGGCCCTTCAGGTGGTGAGTGAATACACAACAGTCAGTGAGCGAGAGGCTCTGGACAGCACAGAGCGGTGAAGCTGAAACTGAGACTGAGAGAAGAGAGACCGGTTCTTCCAACTGCACTTAAATAAAATGAGTAACAATAGTTGCCCTTTAAGTTGGTCATTTTGTTATTCGAGCCTGGAGCTGCTGTGAAATTTGTGATACCGGTGCCACTTGCATAAAAGCTACAGGGAGCTGAAAAAGTGTGAGCTAAAACAGAAAGTGTCGGTGAGGTGAAATGAAAAGCAGATGATGACAAATCATGACAAAACACACTCCAAAAACGACGCAACGGATGCTGAGCAGGTTGGCAGAAACAAACACACCTATTAATTAACACGGGAGAACTACAAAAGGTACAGTCACCTGGTTGCATTAGTGTGCACACCTTTGAGCTAACGTTTTGTTGAAGCAAAATTTTTGTGAAGTTTCAGTACACACCTCACATCAGCCGTAGCGAATCTGATCATCGTGAAATTGAGTTTACTTCCTTGACCATCAGCTAAAACGATAGTTGCCGAGAGGTTACAAAAGATCCGATTGGCCAAAGGAATCAGTCAGGAGAAGGATGCATATTTGCATTCCACAGCGCAACAGAAACATTAACTGATAGATATTATCAAGAAAATATGTTATGATAGTGACATTGCTAACTCTGTCTGGTCTACCGATATTATTAAAAAAGGCAAGATACAAACCGGACAGGCAGGCGGCCAGAAGACAGACGGCAACATCGACAGAATTGGAGGAATCTTCTTAAATTACAAACTGTGTCCCAGATGTAACAACAATCTTTTGTATGCTCAATGTGTTTAGATGAAGAAAGTTTTAGAAAAAGAAGTCTTGCCTTCCCAAGAAATTAGATTTAAAAAATTTATATTTCAGAATAGCCTAGCTAGAAGACAATGAGGATTGAGGGCAAGAATTGTCCTCACATTATGATAAAGTTTGACAGCATTTGTGAAACAAAGGCATCAAATGTTCTTCAGTCAAGACCTGGCTTCCTAATAAACACCAAAGACGACCGAATACTAAAGTTAAATCCAAGGGGTGACTCAACAACAATTAGTTTAAGTGTGTACTCATTTATGGAACTTGGTTATTATCTTGAAAGGTGAGACAACTGATTAACCTCTGGGTAATTAATTGTTGACAAGGTTGCTTTTGGAGCTTTAAGTAACTACGTGCTCAGGACGTTATCGGCCTTATTGAAGCTCCTAATTACATCTGATCCTGATCAGGCAAAATGTTATGTACCTCTGATCTTATTATGCTAAAAGTGAATTGCTAATTGCTTTGTAAGCGTTTGATCCTACTTAACTATTGCACCGCTGGAATCTTAAATAAACCTTTCTTACGTCCCGGTTGGTTGAATGCAACATCAAGGCAAAACATTTTTGTTCTGCATGTTGTTTCCAGAGCTCTCCTTGCTTGAACGGTGACCGTTTAACCCAACAGGCGTTCAACTTTGGCCCCAGGAAGGCGGAATGAAAGATTAGAGCACAGCTAGTCGTTGCTTTTATTACTCCCCTTTCCCATGATTCTCCTCAGTTTGTGCCTATTTCCTGTCTCCCCTCCCTCCGTGTCTTGATATCTTTCTGGAAGGTAGCGAGTCTGTCTCCTCGCTGTCGTCGTGCTTTCTTTTTCTCCCCGCTCTAATCATTTTGTTGCTTTTTCATGCCATGCTCGGCGGCATATTTATCCAAGATAACAACTGGGTTTCCCCTCTCTTTGCGGGTGATGGAGAATAATTGCTGTTGGTGTTTGTGTTTGCCTGTGTGTGTCCCCATATGCTGCTAAACAAATTGTTCCTGCCTGGCTGTTCTGATGTTTTGACAGGAATGTACGCTTATACTTACACACACACACACACACACATACCCATATAGACACGTAGTGAAAAACAAAGAGTAACTACGGGTATTTGTGGAAGCATGTGTCGTACGTGTCTGAATAAAAAGGACAAATTTAAATGGAAAAAAGTAAGCATTTACACCACAATTTATTCAGTAAATGAGTAAGTTTCTGTCCACTAAGCTGTCTGCTCCAACATTCTCCATGGATGTTTAGCTAGTTGGGTAAAACTACCTAAACGTAAGCTAGTAAACACCAAAACATCCTTTTAGCAAACTATTAAGCTTTCATTTGCTGTGACAGAAAAACATCTGAGTGAACTGTAACATGTTTAGCTTTTGTGGTTTTGCTAAAAGTAGCAACTTTTAGTTTTCTTGTCTGAAAGCATCAACTAAAACAATTAGCTTTTAAGCTAGCAGTTGCCAATTTAGCCTTACCAGCTAACAGCAGCAGCTTTTACAATTTCGAATGAAGGGAGAAACTTTCAGGCTTTTAGCTTAAGTAGCAAAGTTTGCCAGTTTCAGCTTTAAAACTTTTTTTTCATTATTGAATATAGATCTTAGTTACAAAGCAGAACCTTTTCTCAAAATGAATGAGTGAGTCATGCTTTCTTTAATAGAAAAACATCGCAAAAACTACGAGAGATCATTTTTCAACAATTTTAGCTTTATTTTAGCTAAAATAGCAAGTTTTAACTAGAAATAGCATAACAGTTAAGCTAACAGCATATTTGTTTTTAGCTATGAAAGTTGAACTGCAACAACCTGTAGCTTTCTATTTTACTACTTTCAGCAGTGTTGCAGTTACAAATAATTGTTTTCATTGTGACAAAAAGATTTAAGGTGAGATATAAGGTAGTTTTAGAAAAAGTGAACAAAACTTTAAATGCAAATAAAGACAATAAAGTGCTAAGTGTTTGCATGCTAACATCTCTCTCTGTCTGGGCTGAAAAGAGTTGTTTTTGTATGTTTGTCGGTTCACAGCTGTAATCTCAGGTAATTGTGTTTGGAAAATGTCAGCTGGAAGACTTCCTCTTTTTTCAGAAAGAGTCACAAAAGAGAAACCTGAGCCTTGGGGGACTCTTTATCTGTCTGTCACTATACTTGCCTAGTTGTTTTTTTTTGTTTTTCACAAGCTCAGTTTGACAAGACCTTTGATGAGACAAGACGGATGATTGTTGTCTCCAAAGTGTAGCTACATTAACATCAGATTTTAAAGACTAAATGGTAACTGTTTATTTTTCTCTGACTGGCCTATAAGAGAGTGGGACCAGGAATGTAATTTCCCTTCTTTTTTTTAGCTTAGGTCCACACTAAACTTACATGCCGACAAGCACAAAGTTTGCCTTACTGCTGTGTGGATACAGTCGGCGTTTGGGCAAAAGGCCAAGAGTAGCTGCATCTGCATCCTTAAACTCGTCTGAAGGTGACTGCGGAGTGAAAGTACAGGAAGCGAGTGTGAAGTTTTTCCTCAGGAAGCGGAGTCCATTTCCACTTGGCTCGTAGGCTGAACCGGAATTTTGTTTTGCGTAAGCACGGCGGGTCAAAAATAACGGAGTATAAAAGCAGGGAGCCGCAGGAGGCTGCTGCTCACACACAGGCCCCTCAGGAGAGAGAGACAGAGCGCTGTTTGACTGGCTCTGTTCCACTTTGTGGAATATGCTTTGAAAACTTAAAGCGAACTTATAAGACACTGAACATGGGGTGGAAGATTCATGTTTAAGGTTAAAATCTTACTGTAAAAAGATTACATTTCTTGAACGAGATAATGCTATTACCTCAACTACTACTTTAATCTTGTAAGAAACATTTTGAAATGATAAGGGTTTTCTTTGACCACAGCAATCACAAAACTGTGATGCATATATATATTTAAAATATGTATTTAAAATGGCTTTTTTTTGTTTGTTTGTTTTCGTGTTTATCTCTTCTCTCTCTCTGTTTCCTATTGTTCACACTGATCCACCTGTGCATTACCAAAGGAATAAACGACCGTAGGGTGCATGCAGGCCTGTGGTGGTGGTTGGGGTTTGGGGGGTGCGGGTGTCATTAAGGCCAGTCCTTTGTTTACTCCCGGATTAACAGGTTGTCTTGATGCGGCCCCTCCGCTTCACGTGTTTGTGTTTGACAAAAACAAACGGAGATGATTTGAAGATGAATAAATGACCCATTTCAGCTTTGAAGTGGCCGGAACAAAACTAATGGAGGGGCTTTTAAACTGCTTAATATATTGATAGGTTGGGGGGGTGTGGGGGGTCGACTCACGTCGTTTCTACTTACCTGGACAAAAAAACGAAAAATAAATAAAGAAATAAAAAATTATGCCGCCTGTAAAAAGACTTTTTTTGTTGTTAAAGTTTTAAAATAAATGAATAAAACGGTTTATTGGGCTTTATGTTTCTTCACAATGCAAGTGACCTGGATTTTATGTCTGCGTTTCAGGTTTGGAGTCGCCCTCTTGCTCCTGCCTCAAGGAAAATGTCAGGTTTCATGTGAATGAAACTAATATGCATGTACCAATGTCTCCAGGGACATTTTTTTTAGACATCTAGCCACAAAAATTTGACTTAATTCTGTTTCGATTCTATACCTCTTATTTAAACACATGCTCATATAAACTACAGGTTATTTCTCCTTAAATTCTTTTGGCACTTTGATCTCACCTACTCAAGAAATTCCACTTTTTTTTTTCTTTTTTTTTAACTCGGCGGGGGGAAGGTCGTGCATGCATAAGTACATGTTCGTGGCCGAGGCCACACCTCCCACTCTGAGTTACAGCAGCGGTATAAAAAGTCCGTGTGCGACGTTGAAACTCACATCCTGAATCCTGGAGCGCTCCTGAGTTGTTCATGCAAACCAGAACGTGCGCTGTGCGTGCACAGATACGTCGAAGTCTTAAAGTCGCATTGATTGTATATATATAGAGAGAGACTTTCAGCATGGCTGTGGCTGAGGCACTGATGCCCGCCTTGACGTCGTTTCCAAATTTCAAAGCGATGGATAACGTAAGTAGAAGAATATATGTTGTCTTTAAAAAAAAAAAAAAAACGTGCTTGGTTGATCACCAGCGTAGCATTTTCTTGTTGTTTTTCCTGACTTGAGCTTTATTTATTTATTTCCTTTATTGCGTTTATTTGCAGCTTTGCACCATGGATGAGTGGGTGAGGAGCGGCGCAACAGGTGGCACGGGCAGCGCGCGCATCGAGGTCGACTTGAGCATCGTTCACTCTCCGTCTGCAGCCCACAAAGACGACGACGAGCTCGGGAAGTTTCTGGACCTCGAGTTCATCCTGTCGAACACCATCTGCGCCGACTCCACTGCCGGGAACAGCGACAGAGGGAGCGCGTCTCCCACACAGCAGCAGCAGTGCGGGTACTCTTTGCCGGAGTCGCCGGAAAGCTGCGGCGGCGGTTCTCTGCCAGACTGCACCGACCACCCGCCTTCTCACCTGGCTCAGGGCTACCCGGGCGTCGTCAGCGGCTTCGCGGAGTCGAGCCCTGTCCGCAGCCTGATGGCGGAACTTCTTACGCCCGACATGAGTTATCCAGAGGAAGGCGCTCCGGAGAGCACGAGGAAGGCGAGGGACAACTGCGAGTACACCGAGCTGCGGGCTTTAAACGGCCCCCCGCTCCCCCACGCGGCCTCACCTCCGTCCCCGCTTGGATACAAAATAAAAACCGAGCCCGGGGTGCAGTCGTGCATGATAGCTGCCGCCGGAGCCTTTGTGGACGGAGCATATGAAAAACACCAGATGCGCACAGCCGCGGCTTTTACGCACCACCAGCCTCCCGGTGCGGCGCCGGGCTTCGGCGCGCACCAGATCCAATTTCAGGGACGCACAGACTGCACAATGCCGCAAATGAGGCCCCACCATCATCAGCTTCATCACCACGATCACGATCAGAACCAGCTGTCAAGCCAGTACATGAACGCGCCGTACCACCCGCATTACGCACACCGAGGTGCGCCACAGTTCCAGGGACAGTACGGCATGCATCCCCAGCAGCACCATCCCGCCGCCTCGCTGCAGGGGATGATGCTCACTCCGCCCTCGTCACCTCTGCTGGACTTTTACCCGCACGACGAGGCCGGCTGCGTGAAGCAGAAGCGAGGCCGCAAGTCTTGGACCAGGAAACGCGCCGCCACGCACAACTGCGAGTTCCCCGGCTGCGGGAAGACGTACACCAAGAGCTCCCACCTCAAGGCGCACATGAGGACGCACACAGGTGAGCTGATCTTCGAACCTCGGCTTTTTCTCATCGGTGTTGTTGTTTTGTCGTTTGTGCAGCACGCGGCGCCCGAATTTCTAACGTTTACCCCAAGGTGGTGCTGCGCTGCAAACCCTAACTTCCGTTTGGCTCTTCTGTTTGCCAGGTGAGAAGCCTTACCACTGCAACTGGGAAGGCTGCGGCTGGAAGTTCGCCCGATCCGACGAGCTGACTCGTCACTTCCGGAAGCACACCGGGCACAGGCCGTTTCAGTGTCACCTGTGCGAGCGTGCGTTCTCTCGCTCGGACCACCTGGCTCTCCACATGAAAAGGCACATGTAGGTCACTCTCAGCTTGCAGACTCTCTTCATGGACCCCTCAACCCCGCCTCACTGTCAGCATCTCCAAAGACGCAGCACAGCAGGTGGACAACTTCTAACTGAACTGCTGTGTCTGAACGGAGTGAAGCATTCACATATAGGAGCGTGCTGACCTGCGGTCATTATGTACTTTATAAGATGCAAAGTGGGAAATGGTGGAGATTTTATATTTTTAATGTTTTTTTTACTTTCTACAAGTGCCTCATTTCTACCAAATCAAGTGCCTCTGGTGGTTTTTGTATATTTTTGTAAAAAAAATAAAATAAAATATGACAAACACTGGCTAAGTTATAGTAGTTTAGTATTTAACTAATTTCTTCCATCTGCCTTTGTTCTAAGTTATTGATAAGTTGGTGAGTGCCTTAGCCAGACTGCTTTATTCGCTCACTGTGGGCCGGACCCAGGATTGAATAGAAGTATATAGATATATGCATTCATATATATTTATATATATGCATATATATGTATTTTTTTCTCTCATTTTTACATAGTCTGTTTCTAAGAATAAGGTAAAATCAGGTCAAAGTTGCCATATTCTTCCTGAACACAGCAGATGTCATAGCTTTGCTTTGCATTGTGGGATCAGCCTGCGTTTCACTTTCAGTCTTATTCATTTTTTTTGCTCATCCAAGCAAAATGAGCAAATTCAGGTACTATGCTAGTTTTCTACAGCGCTAACAGACACGACTTCCTTCAGCTCATCCACACATGGCCCATTTTGCGGGACTACGGTCAGGAATGAATGAATTAATGAATGTTGAGCTGCGTCTAAGAATGAAGTATCCACTGTAACCACTGGTTAAACGGCTTTTACTTGAAACTAAAATGTAAGCTTGCATATGTACTGCTGACGAGATGCAAATGTTTTTCTATGTGCTCAAGGGCTCGGAATAATAAAAAAAAGTACTTTTACAATAAACACGCTCTCGTTTTTGCTCATTTCAAACTGTCACACAAGTTTCTATCTTTATTTAACTTCTTTTCTTTATCTCCTCCTTTTGAAATCTCTCCATTATATAACTATCATGTTATTGAATCAAGCTAAGATTTGAGAACATTATATTACTATTACTTTGAACTGTGAGTGTAAAATGGTCAAACTGCTCTAAAATATATAAACTTTTATTGTTAAGTGATGAGTTTCATTGTACTTGTACTGTGGTTCTCAAACTGTGGAACAAGGACCACTGGTGGTACGTTGGCTGCTTTCCGTGGCTCTCACATGAAGTGGCTCAATCAGCCATTTTCATGCTAACAAGAAGCAAATTAGCTGTAGTCCAGAACAAAGAACCAAAACAACCTTCAGCGCATTGATCTCTAATAGATACTACTCAGGAGGATGTGGAAAAGTTTCAGAACCCCATTAGGAGAAACCGAAGCCCAGCACAGCAAAGTCAAAACAAAGTACTGGTACTGCTTTCTATTTAACTCTGAAGTCAGAACTTGACTTTAGGAAGAACACCAAACCCGACTCTACCATGTTCTAATGGAGACATGGTGTGATGTTGCACTCAGTAACCAGGAAAATCTGTACTGGTACAAAGTAATAGCAATGGGTTTTATTTGATATGTACTGAAAATAATGAAACATATTCACTAGTAGTAACATTTAATGTGATACAAACTGAGAGAAGGGCTGATAAATTGCTGCAGCTGCTTTCACTATGTCTTAAGCACACAGCAGGCACAGTGGATTTTGAAGATGGAATTGGTTAGATTTGTAATTTCAGGATATTATTATTATTAATTCGTTTTACCAATTAGAAAGTTGGAGAGTTTTTACTTTGTACGGGCTTTTATTTAAGAGTAATCGGTCTGAGAATCAAGTAGCTTCGTTGAAGATGCCTCCGCTGCACAATTCATGCGCCCAACCTGCAGATTTTAACATCAAGTAACAACTGGTCGCATTTTCTTTTCTGTCTTAATTTGTGACAAAAGACATCAAGTGTAAAACGTCCAGGTCTGGTCGGTGTACTGCTTTAACACGTGCTGAAAGTAACTGGAAAATATTTCATATGCCTAGAACAGGGGTCGGCAACCCAAAATGTTGAAAGAGCCATATTGGACCAAAAAAACAAAAAACAAATCTGTCTGGAGCCGC